>JACXGK010009103.1:0-12155 GCA_016801125.1 Novumbra hubbsi
AACGCACAAAGATACGTGACACACAGGGGTTTAAGTACCCAGCTGATTGGGGACAGCTGCGGGGAATCAGGGAAGGGTGCATTCACAGGACATGGGAAACAGGACAAACATACACGACGGCACTAGAAGGCCGGCGACGTCGAACGCCGGGGAGGCACGCGCCCGGAGGACGAACCGCCACCAGGAGGCGACGTGACACAGGGGTTGTACATATTTCATTTTACCTTTCAGTAAACTGGCAAACAGGTGTGCTTTCACTTTGTCATTATGGTGCATAGCGTGTAGATTGATGAAAAAGTAAATGTTATCAATACAAAATGAAGTCACGTCCTCCGACAAGACAATGGTGTAAGAGAAGGGGTCTGAATACACCCCACTCGCTCCTATCCCTGTTCACATCACCCAAAACCAGAACAGTCGGTACACTAAGCCAGCCACATGAAGGATAGTGATGTAAAACGGGTCAACATTCAGAGCGGTCTCTGACGGGTTACGCCCATCAACATCGCTCCCCCCGGAGCAGACGTTAAGCAGTGGCAAATCTTTTCCTTAAAAGCCTAAAATGGCCTCCTCACTCTAGGCAGCCAGCATGCAGGATTGATTATCAGTGTAGTAAGTCTTAACCAAGGCACAAGTGTGTCACCTCTCAAGGGAGGGCTGGACCAGTACACAGAAAGTGAACTACGCCATTTGTCTTGGTGTCTGGGGCAAATCAATGGAGATGGTTTCTCTCGGTCTGAGGGGTGGAGCTTTCGGAGGGGTGGAGAAGCGTGGGTGAGTTCACATTTTACATTGCTTTTCAAGCCACAAGTGGCCATTTGTCTGACGTTCGAACGAATGGAGACAGAGCAGCCATAAAGAAAGATATTCACCGGGGGTCTATTGTGAGGGGAGAAGGGAGTTACAGACATGACTCTGACAATGTGACGGAGACTCTCTCATACACATAAAGACACTAACAGAAAGGCGGACAAATACAATAAAATAAATTCCCTCACCTATCCAGACATCGTTGCCAAACCAGGAGAGATTCTTTTGAGAGCTGTCGTAGTATCCAATCTTCTTATAACTGCCACCTATGAAGTGAAAGGGACAGGCAGAGAGGCAAATGAATGTGTTTCCAAATAATCTTGTTTCTTTTGCCTTCGTCTTGCCTGACGTCCTTTGTATTGGATGGGTACAAACCCCAGCCGATGTAACTGGGGTTAGGGAAGGGGGGACCATACCTAGCATGTGCTCCCTGCTAGCACGTGCCTTCTCCCAGCGCTAATCCCAGGCCAACAAACACAGTCTGAGGTGTGCTAATGTGCTTATAAAATGGATGCTAACAATTTATTAGTGAGAATCACCAAAATAAATGCCCTTTTTAAGCAGAGCTGCAACATTTATTTGTGGCAAAAGTGGGGTTATCCTCGGACATGAATGTATCCCACCACACCTCACTACGCCACACAAAACCACTAGTCCCCTTTGTGACAAGTCTGTTCCACTTCAGGCATATCAATCTGTCCAGTGAGAGAGTGAGAGAGTGAGGGGAGAGGAATGTGGCACCCTTGACCACGACTGCTGATTAGAGTGGAATCATTCACAAAGTCATGTCAGGCCAAAATATTAAATCCATCCATCACTTGAATGCACTGCGCAGAAAATGCAACCCATTTTATTTAGTGAGAAGAAGGATTATCATTTGTTATCCATTAGTGCTCTAAAAAGAACGGAACACAAAATAATCTGCAACCTTCTTCAGTACCGAAACTCCTTAAATCAACCCTGACAAATCGGCTCCTGTTTGGGAAAAAGTGCTTCTATCCAGGCTTGTTCCAATTAGACTGAATACTTGACTCAACACATTTATAAATCAACAGAATTCACAGTGCAATTATAGGATAATGAAACAAACTGTACAGCCATTGCACCAGAAAAGGCATTGCTCTCCGACAAAAATGAATGAGAATCAACAGAAAGAAAGCCAAGAGTCAGCATACAGCCATGAATGGATGAATGACCTTAACTAATTGACGTTCTGTCCCACCACGACAAAATGATTTAGAAAAATGATTACTAGTTCACTGTTGTGAAATGTCTAGATGCAGAAAAGCCAAACCAAAATGGTGGTAGATGATTTTACCTTGCAGTTGTTCAATAAGGGTCATAGCCATCCTGGAACCTTGGGCATCAAACACTACATGTCCCTGAGGAGAAAGGAAAGCAGTGGTGTCATACATGATTTACTAGTCAGTGTTCTTCTGTTCTGCTACTGGGGAAGATTATTCAGGCTCCTGCACCAACCAATTGTTAAGGGACTGGTCGCAATTTCTGTCATTGGTACCTGGAGTAAAATAGGGGAGGGTCATGGTTTAATCATTTCTGTCAGGAGGGGGGTTTCGTATTTATTTTATCTAGTGCTGGAGAAGGACATGTTTAAATGTTTTGAATTCCAATAATTCTCAATGTTTTTTTAATTCTGCATGCCTCTCGTTTGCCAGGGGATTTCTCTGGAGATAATTCAGAAACTTTACTAAACTGGCATGTCATAGTTTGTAAAACAAAAATGGGAAGGACTGAGGTCCATCACTGGATGACCAGAGTTGTCAATCAAATAATCTGGATCTGCAGCCTACCTGTGTGCTGCTGGGTGCATACCTGCTGGGTGCATACCTGCTGGGTGCATACCTGCTGGGTGTATACCTGGTGGGTGTATACCTGCTGGGTGTATACCTGCTGGGTGTATACCTGCTGGGTGTATACCTGCTGGGTGTATACCTGGTGGTATACCTGCTGGGTTTATACCTGCTGGGTGTATACCTGGTGGTATACCTGCTGGGTGTATACCTGCTGGGTGTATACCTGGTGGTATACCTGCTGGGTGTATACCTGCTGGGTGAATACCTGCTGGGTGTATACCCATCTTATAAAATACATGATGGTTTATTTATACCATGACGTAACAATATATATTTTAGTAGAAATAAATCTTGCCACCCTGCCATAACCAAAGGGAATAAGATGAATTGATGACACATCAATCCGCAACGTTTATATTTGTCTAGGAAACAATACTGAACATTCTATGCTGGAGGAGAATTGTCTTGTTTGAAAGGATACAGCCACTTCTGATATTTGTCATTGTCAAAGTAGCCTGTCAGTTTGATTACGTCTATTTCAAGTCTCTCGCCACGTTAAATGTAACATTGCATGAAATGCATTTATAAATGTCTCCATTTTGCCCAGACCCTATAGGCATGTGAGCATCTTCCGAATGCCTCTCCTGTAAAAAAAAATATATGATGTACTGGGGTACCTCAGATGCCTCTGTAGCATCTCATGTTTGAGAAATTATGGTTTTATTTATAATCACACTGTTATTTTGGGTGTAGCATATTACACAGTCACAACCTTTTTTGTGGTCAGGGAGGGTCATGTGAAAATTTATGAAATCATTGTGCTCTCATTCCAGGGAGATCCACCTTGTTCAACAGTAGGAATCTCTACTTATAAATAATTTGCATCGCGTTACGTGCTAAATGTAATCAAGGGCCACGTTCATTTAGGAATCAAATGTTAGATAACAGATTGATACGGCAAGGGACAGCCGGGACTGGACCAATAAGAAGCCGTGGGCCCTCGACACCCACGTACACAACTGGACAAGCTGAATCCCGTACTCACAGACACGCCTTCGAAGGAGCTGGTGTTGAGGGCGCGGTAGATCTCTGCGGTGATGTCGTGGTTGTTGTAGTTGAAGTCTTCCAGCCTGCGGCCCTTGGCTTTCAGAGGGGCCACAGTCTTGTTCAGGGCCAGGGCCAAAGCCCAGATGGCATCGTAAGCCAGTGGAGCCTCCTGGAATCCCCCGGTCTCCTCCGGGTTCTTGCCCCCTAATCGGGTCATCAGCGCCCCCAGGAACTCCTGGGAGGTCTGTTTGGAGGTGAAGTAAGAAAGGAGAGGAGATGTGGCTTTCAATGTGATTAAATATGTGTCCCCCAAAGTCATTAGTGTGACATTTCTATTACGTCCATGCTGGTTACATGGTACTTTAATACCCCTAAGGCCAGGAGCGTTGATTCCAGCTTTGAGGCTAGCCAATCACATTCGGTAGTGACTGAATATGAATTAGGAATAGCCAAGATGCTATTTCTTGACACTGGATGACTCACTCCTGGACAAAGAGCATGACACACGAAAATGTCCAATGTGATAGTGTACTATTGTCATTGGAAATGACTACAGGAGAGAATGAACCCAGTTAGTCATGGCTGATCCATCCCTAGGTAATAAACCCAGTTAGTCATGGCTGATCCATCTCTAGGTAATAAACCCAGTTAGTCATGTCTGATCCACCCCTAGATAATAAACCCAGTTAGTTATGGCTGATCCATCCCTCGGTAATAAACCCAGTTAGTTATGGCTAATCCATCCCTAGGTAATGAACTTAGTTAGTTATGGCTGATCCTATCGTAGGTAGTGAACCCAGTTAGCTATGGCTGATCCATTCTTAGGTAATGAACCCAGTTAAGTATGGCTGATCCATTCCTAGGTAATGAACCCAATTAGTAATGGCTGATCCATTCTTAGGTAATTTACCTATTTAGTCATGGCTGATCCATTCCTAGCTAATGAACCCAGTTAGTTATGGCTAATCCATTCCTAGGCAATAATCTCAGTTAGTCAAAACTGATCCATTCCTAGGTAATGAACCCAGTTAGTAATGGCTGATGTTCTGGGCGGGAGCTGTTATTAGATTAGTGGTAGATTGATGTGACCCAGACGTTCTTACTAGGTTGGAGGCTCCACGGACTGTCTCTGGGTTGAGCATGACGATCTCCGTGGTAACGTGGCCCTCCACTGCCTCCGTCATGTTCTCAATGGTGCAGTTGATTGACGGGTCCTTGATCTTGAACCAGTTGTCGGCATACCAGCCAATCAGAAACCACACGTACTTCTTTCCATACAGCTTCTCCTTAAACACCTAGAAGATGATATGTCCAGACAGATACAGAGACGAGAGAGCGAGAGAAAGTATATTTTTTGTTTTGTTCCTGTTAAATAATACCTAATTGCACCACAGTTCAAAAATAAAAAAGAGATATACAGTGAGAACAATAAAACCGCTGCAATGTACGGTTCCTAATGTAAGCCCAGAGCTTTCATTGTGACCATGTCATCTCGGTGTTGTGTGTATTAAACATGGCCCCAGGGTTGTATTGTATTTAATGGAGGGAACCTGCTTGCAGGGCTTCGCCACTTCCTGTGAGAGATTTTGGTTTCATGTTGGTTTCTATTTGTGTTAACAAACATGGTTTTAATGTGGTAGGTATTGTTGAAATGATACAGAACGTTTGATAATGAAGACCCATTATGAAAATGTGACGATTAGGGAAAATATGCCATATCAATACATCTTAAAACATTTTGAAATTCATATTTTGCTTCTGAGCCTGAGGTCTAGCGGTAACGCTCTCATCTATCTGTATCCCATTAGGCCTTTGATACAATCTCAACATAGTATCAAAATACCCCAAAATATTTCTTTACTCGGTTTTGCGTCTGTACTTAATGCTGTCCGGTTAACCCAGAATGCAAATAATCTTTCACATTCACAATGTGAAAAGTTACTATAGAGGTCAATAGTTATAAATAGCCCAAAAATGTAATGCTTAGCATAACTAGATGTCAAACAAGGAGAAGCTCACCTCACAAAACACTTTCCTGGCTTCCGTCTCGTAGAAGAGCCCCACAATGATTCTGGCATCCTGACGCTGTTCAATTTAAGCCAAAATAATTGCAGTGAAAATACAATCACATAGCTGAATCATAATGGTATAAGCTTTTACACTTTCCAATTATATGTGGGAAACTCTGCCAGCTAGCAGGACTGGCACTTCGCGTGCGGAATGATAGCACTGTTGGCGGTGCTAATTAGTCGACGGCATTCATTTCCTGTGTTCAATCACCTCATCATGCTAACAGGTGCAGCTGTAAGAAGGGAGCCCCCAACACCCCCCCCCCCAACACCCCCACTGAATATTTCATCAAAGCACCTTGAGGTTTTTGACAGCGACAGCCGGGTCGGTGAGGAAGCTCTGTCTCACACTGATCTCAATTCCAGCCTCTTTCACCCGCTGCTCCAAATCATCCAGAGTCTGGAGAGAACAAGAGAAGAAGAGATCGGGGGGGGGGCAGAAGCGGGATTCAAAGATGACAGGGGTGAAAATAAGACGCAAATGGAAACAGACCGAGAAAGAAGAGAGGCAACAGGAAGGACAAACAATAAATGAGGGAGAGAGAGCACGTGAGGGGTGGGGAGGGGAGGAGGAGGAAGATTGGGGGGGTGGGGAAAGAGGAAATAGGAAGAGAAAGAGAATTAACCTCCATTACTGGAAAGAACCCAAGCCGCACTTTAATGAACTGCCCCCTTGTAGAGAGATGCATTGCCTAATCAATAGGTCTCTTCACTAATATTCCAACAAATTACATCCGAAATCCACCATCAGTCGTGGGAATGAAGACTTAAGACCGTATGTGAATTTTCGTACTGCATATCATATCGCAAACACACACCCACCTACTCCCACACACACATTTGCTCATTAAAATGTTTGAGAGTCACTGAAGAGGGGGCTGTGGTAGAGAGATATAGGCACCCGGGAACACAGCTCTGTCACTGAAAAGAGGAGACACAGCAAAACCTGCCTCCCTGTAGAGGAAAGGATGTGGTACAGCAGACCCTGGGACAGAGCTACACTGACAAAATGTAAAACATAGAAAACAATTACAGAGGATCATTTTCCTAAATTGCAGACCGTCATTCAAGGTTTCAAAGCACTGGCTAATTAAAGTGGGCTAAGGATGTTTTGAGGGAAGGATTCAGAGAGCAGTAGATTGGTTGCCTCCCTGACAGACAATGTGTATGACAGCCCAACAAACCTGGACAGTCAGATACCATTTATATTTGTGATTTTATGTCTTTATTTTTGACAGAAAGACAGACCCTTTTAGAATCAGAGAAGGGAGCCCGGAATGATGATCGTGTCTGACATGTACCGACAATTTCACGAAAACTCCCATAATGGAGTCAGAAGGTGGAACATTCAAAGGGTTGGTCCCCAGACCTGCCCACAGATCTGTACAGTTACTACTACTTTACTGAGGACATTTAATCTGTTCTTCTTACCATTCAAAGACAAAAACCGGTCAGAACACCGATAAAGTATGCTGAAATATTATTTTACTCTCGTCAGACAACATATTTCAGAATGATTATCCATGTATGTTCAGGCAAACAAACAGCCAGAGACACAGAGTGTACTGACCGAGGTGAAGACCTCCGTGGTCTGCTGGATGGTGGCGATCTTCGTCCACTTCCACTTCTGGAATAGGCGCACTCTGGTGGGGTTGTGGAGTGTGGCTGAGGGGTGGGTGCGGAAGAAGGTGGGGAACCGGTCCCTGTTGGACAGGGCCGGAGAGCTGGAGCCATAGGACAACTGACAGAACATAAAGAGAGGGAGACTTCACTGCGATTCCCTTCAGCAAAACATTCACATTTGCATAAAAAAAACATACACACCTTCACAAAAACAGCACAAAACAGAGAAGAAACAGTGTTCTCATACAATTTTGCCCCCGTGAAAATACACGTCTAGTCAATATACCCACATCCTCTCTGCCAATACAGCTCATTAAACTATTTGAATTAAATTTATAGGTGAATTAATATTCACAACAAATTGTGTCAAAATAATGAGTAGGACAGATGTTCAGAGCTTCAGCGACCTAACATCAGGTAAGGAGAGGTAAAGCGAGACCAGGAGATGAGTCACAACACAAGAGAAGCCGTCAATTCGGGCAGAGCAGACCGCACAGCGAGGGACAGAGCTGTGGAAAATGGTTCACCGGCGGGGTGCAGTCAGGGGACAATGGCATCAGCTGGTGGAAAATAGCTCCGGCATCGGTAGCGAAGCGCACATGAGAGAATGAAATGGAATAACTTGGAACAAGGCAGCGAGTACAGACGGGATAATGATATTCTGCTCGGCGGGAGGCTAAGGGGAAGTTCTCTAATTCGCTTCTTTCACAACCCGCAAACACACAATAGCTTCAAAATAACAGGCCTCAGGATCGTGTTCATTAGGCACCAAGTTGACTGAAATGAAGAAGGGGTTTATCTGGCTTTGTCCAATCAGAAACTTTCTAAATTGCATCAAAAGATTTTGCATTTGCCATAATGAACACAACCAATATATTTGAATTGTAGCCATGTTAATGTTACCGGGTAGTGTGTCAATGTGACACAGTACAGGATTTTGTACGATATGGAGAAAGGGTTAAAGCAGGATGCCTGATTAGAGTGGGCCCTGTGTTGACCACGAGTTTGGTTTTCTCCGTATCCTTAATTGGAACGTGCATTCGTTTTGGTTCTGACCTTTCAGGTGCAAATGGAGTGGATATTCATGGTGGGTGTCTCATAGAAACCAATCCCTGATTGACAGCATTTGATGGATACCCCCATAACTCTTTTACAATCCCCCTGGTTGAGTAGGGTTCAGATGTCAGTTCCCTTTGTGTAGGAACATGACAAACGAGGGGATCGACTGGGGTGTCGTTTCCCATGACGGTGATAGTTGCTGTCATCAACAACACTGAAGTTTCACTGTCCCAAATATTTGCATGTTCAAATTGTTCAGCTGTAAAGGTTCTGTCACAGACAACCACCTTCTTGGGGGTTGTAAGAACTGGTGAAATCATTTTGAAAGTTGCATAAACAGAAGACTGACATCAATCACAGAAAAACCAACATAGACTTGAAAGCATTTGAGGAAGAGCCCACTTGGGAGATGGTGGACCAGTGAATCAAAGTGAAGCGGATTGACATTGCAAAGCATTTTGACATCAGTGCAGCAAACGCACACTCAAAAGATATGCATCACTCGTCAAAAAGATGCTGGAGTCTGCTTTGGTGGATAAGGGCATCCTCCCAGAGACAGAGGCTGATGAAAAGGTTTCTCCCTTAGACAAGTGACTGAAACTTAAGGAGTGAGAAGGCGTTGACGGAGTAAAAAAAGCTTGAGTTTGAGCACGAGAAAATGGAAAAGAAAAAAAAAACTATTTTATGTCTGATAATGGGGGGAAAAAAGATAATAATGCAAGTCCTATGATTGCAATTACAAAGATTAGTTCAAGTCATGGGAAAGGCACAAAGACCATTAACGTGAAGACCAACAAGAGTGTGGGCTTGTTTCACAGGCAAAGCTCCCCCCTCTGGTAACCTGACTTATGGTGAAAGCAAATCAATATAAACAATATACAGAGCTAAAAGTGACTTTCTCGTCCAGGGTTGCTTAGGCTAAAACCAGCGGGGCTGAAGCACCCCCAACACCCATGCATCCGACAGCTGTGGACTTGAGCCTGACATTTGAATGTGAGTTTGACCTTGGTCAGAAGGCCGGCTTAGAGGAATTTTCAAAGAAAAGGTGATGGATGTATATAATTGATTTTAGTCGATTGCCACATGCCTAAAACCCATCCCTGCATCTGGTCCTTGCTTCTCCAAAGTGTTCTTTTGCTTACATAAGCAACTGTAGGCTACGTTTTTACTTCATGAGAGTTGACATCTTGAGAACATAAAAGGGCTATTAATTGGTCTTACGAGGCAAATGTTCCAAACATTCTGTGTAAATACTGTGGGTGTTTGTTTTGTCTGTGTCTGACACTTCAGCAATGGGTGAAAGTGTTTTAGTTCACAGCTTGGAGATTGCATTGAAGTTTCTTGGTATAATATGGAACCCAAATCTTATCTTGTTTTTGGTCCTGTAGTTGGATTGAGGCCTTGCCTACCTTTCAAGGGTTTGACATTCATTTAGGGAATTGATTTGGCTCCGCAATGTTGATTGCAGTGATCTTTGTAAAGTCTCCAGAGTAGAGGCTTGGTAACCAGATAAACACCTGAAAGAGTTCCCAGCATGTGCTGCCCAAAAAAATATTTTAAAGAAAATTGCAGAAAATCAGAGATGGATTTGTCTGAGACTTTAATGCATTGGCAGCTTTCCGTCAACCTCCTGAGTTGTCCTCTCCTCCACTGATTTCAACAGGGATGGCGATCTGATGAGAAAATGGCCCACAAATGTTCCCAAGCCACTTCTGCAGCAGTCCAGAAGCCCATTGTTTCTGACATTGTAGTTAAAATGACAGTTTGACCATCTTTATTGTGGTTGGCTTACAACGGCAGTGATGCAGTTTCTGGGTCAGCAAGATTCATTGTCATATGTTGTGTAACTTATTCTGGCCAGGTCTGAAACAGGATGTTGTAGTTTATTACTAATTATTTCACTTTGACAGCAGATGATCCACCCAGGGCCGGATGGACCTTTGCTGATCCCTTATTTTGATTAGATTTCAGCAACCAACCTCTCTTAACTGGTATGTGGGCTGCCTCTCATTTCTCTTAGACAATGTAATTGGGGAAAACACCCCTCCTAGAGATAAAGTCCTTAAAGCCTTTGTGAAGTTCTCATCATCATACCGACTGACGCTCTTTCACAGGCAGATCATAGTTCAAATTTCAAGTAAAAGATATTACAAAAAGCGCTAAAGCAGTTGGGTGTTGCTGTCTAGCTTTTCCAGTCCATGCACTGTAGAGAAACATGTGATCATCTGGATTGCCTCATTGTCACACTAGATGCAGACAAAGTGAAGTGATAGAGACCATCTGCCTGTGGCAACTGCCGTCAAAGTTGACATGTGGTTTTTCCAAGAGAGTGAATCAGGCATGCCCAGTAATACTCCTTGTTCCTGAGGTACACTTGAGGAACTCGGATATTCTGGAGAAAGCTTTTTTGCATGCTTGTCTCCTGAGGAAAAAGGCAACATTGCTGCACTACTTTTAGATTTACTTCCTCACGGTTTCTCAGATGTGTCAACTTAGACAAACGTATTTTATTATGACACTGACATTGGGGACTCTGTTGTAATCAAACAGCATGCCTATCAAGTGAATCCTCAAGAGAGAAACTTTGCAGTGACAGGGAGTTCATCATTGCCCACGGCATAGCAGTATTCTGCAGAGTTAACCCTGTAGTTTACCATCAAAAGCTGAAGAGTCTTTGCGCTAATTGTTCCACTTTCAAATCAACAACGTTGCTGAACTCGGCTCACGACCTTGGCACAGAGTTGAACATATTGGGGAATTGTGTTGGTGTTACTAAGTACAGCAAGTTGGACCTGCTGAAGGTATAATGGCAGGTGTCCCTAAGATCATTTGATGTTTTTCACTGATGGTTTGGTCAGCAACTTTGAGTCTCTTTGAAAGCAAATATACAATAAAAAAAACTGACATTTGGGTATGTAAATAGACAGGTATGTTTATATTGTAGTTTGTTGTAGCATATAGGTAGCGACACATTGGAGTTAAAACTTTATGACTATTTTAGTGTTGGTAGGTTTTTACCAAAGACCAACAGCACGGCCTTTGTATATCTTGGCTTAAGGGAGGTGTAACGGGCAAGGTTTCAAGATAGTGTTTTGAAGGAAATGGCCTGATTAAGATTGGCACTGCTAGGCGTAACCTCGTTAGTCAACATGTGTTGCACCTCTGCTGGGACAGATAATATAGAAAAGCTGCTGGCTGACACCGTTCTTCAGTTCGGCTGAGAGAAGAAGGCAACACCTCTGGTTGTAGTTGCCCAGTATCTGAGGTTATATAAACCCAACACATTAGACCTCACATATTTGATTTTGCTCAGGTTGGCATTTGTTCACTATCCTTTTACTGGTGTGGGTATTCATTCGCTTCTCCTTTTCTGGGGCATTTCTCACGGCTGGTGGGTGTTTTTCACCACCTATTTTCCCTGTCGTCTGACATTTAGTGGAGGAGTCTTGGTGAAAATCCCCTTTGTTTTGGTTCGGTTTATTGAAGTGACTTCTTTGTTAGTTCCCTTTCTGCCTGAGGGGCAAACACTGGGGTCTTTGGTCTGTTATTAGGAAGCGTTAACAGTAGCTGCACTAGCCTATGGGAGAACCAGCGTGACAAAGGGAGCACCCAGAGGTCCCTTGATCCAGGCACAGGAATGGATGAAGCTTGGCAGTTTCTCCTCTGACAGCCTTGTGTGACATGCAGAGAGATTCTCCTCCTAAGGGCTTAACAGGGACAGAAATAATTGAGT
>JACXGK010009104.1:0-20696 GCA_016801125.1 Novumbra hubbsi
CGGAGAGCGTATGCACGTTTGCACTGCTTTAAATATCCAGCGAATGCGCTGGTTCTCGGTGCCATTGTATTTTATTATTTACCTGTGTGCTACCGAGCACCCTTTTGTTTGGTTCTCCTCCTTTGGGAGTATTGCCTTTAAAGAATAAAAACACTACAACGCACCTGCGTTTTGGTCCTGCCTCACCTACGCATCACAACGGGTGATAAAGAGGAATATGCTACTGGTCATAAAGGGGGATATGTTACTAGTGATAAAGGGGGATATGCTACTAGTGATAGAGGGGCATATGCTACTAGTGATAAAGGGGGATATGCTACTAGTCATGAAGGGGGATATGCTACTAGTGATGAAGGGGGATATGCTACTAGTGATGAAGGGGGATATGCTACTAGTGATGAAGGGGGATATGCTACTAGTGATAAAGGGGGATATGTTACTAGTCATAATGAGGGCTATGCAGCTGGTGATCTCATGAAGTGTCAGTCCTTGCACCCATAGCACGTCTATGAATACACTATTGGTTCCATTTTTCCAGGCCATTCTCATAGCCGTCTTTACCAAAGCATTACTAATTGTTTTAACTGCAGATTTACAACAGGAATCTAATTTTACCAAGTGTTGAATTGTAACCATTGTAAATGTTTTATGAAGAGAAAAGCTGTTCATACAGTACATGGAGTTAGCATTCCAGAATTTAGGTTATGAGGGATTTTCATGTATGGCTCCAATTTCTACTCATGTTGGGATTATTCTACACTCATATGGAACAGATCATGATGTAGATACATAGATCTAACAATTACCAAAAAAATATAATCTTTGTAATATCATCTTGCTAACATTTCAGGATTTGCAACATCTGGGTAGGAAGTAAAACAATGTGGGTGGTGGTGGGGGGGGGTGCAGGTAAACAGAAATGTCTTGTACTCTCATCCTTAGCCACAGTGTCTATTCCGTCCTCATGTCACAACACAGCAGCATCTTGACTGGATTTATAAAAGTACAAATATGTTGTCAATGTTGGTCAATCAAGTGTCCGGTTCCCCTGGGAAGAAGGATGCTATTAAGCCAGGTGAAACATAGTGTCTACCTCTGATTGATTCTGACTCGGATTTCAATTAAAAGATTGGAACTGTAGAAAACTATGGGGTACTTCCTGTTGTGTAGTAATACATCCAAGGAGCAGACACAATCTGACAGGCCAGTCAAAGCAGACCTAGTTACAGTAGGTTTTTGCTCTCTGGATTGTTTATGGCAAACATAGGCAATTTGGTTTAACAATAACAATACAGAGATTAAAAACACAAAAAGTGATTGGCCCCAGCAAAGTCCAAGCTCTAGGAAGAACAAGGTAAGTTAGTACGTTATAAGTTGAAACACACGGAAGACAAAACAACTCCTATAACCCTGACCCAGAAAAGATGTATGTTCAAACCTTAGTGTTGTCTGGTGACAGTAACAATGCAGAGTAAGATTTATTAATGACTACACAAAGCAAACCTACAGTACGATGCTGTACACTTAAAACATAATGCATTATGATTGTCTCATTAAGAAACAGCAGGGAGGAGTTTCTTCCTACAGTAATATCCTAAAGCCCCTCAAGGTATCCTGATGTCCAAGGAGGTGATAAACCAGGTCACAACCATTAGAGTCCATTAGAGAACCGGATTGGAAAGACAACCACTATGGATCTGATGGGAATAAACAGCTGGTGGTTGAACCCACATTATTCCTGTGACCAGGGTTGTGGTGCAATGTGGTCTTTTGCATTGGAGCAATTGACTCAGTTTTTTCTATGCACCTGTAGACACACACTGGTTGTTGCCTGAGTGTGACATTCTGTCAGTGCTGCTGTAGGACAACCTGTCATCATTTCAGTCAGTCGAAAATCAGTTATCGCTGGGAAATCTACTCCACCTTGGTCAGAAAAACCTTTCCCACACTTTGATATGGTTCTTTCTGAGTCTGCCTTTTTCTTGTTATTCTCCCATACAGGCCCAGTCATTGACATGGTTGACTAGTGTACCATTAGGTAGAAATGAATAGTAAAGCAGCACATGGGTTGAATACCTAACAAATAACAAATCAAAGTCACAATACAATAATTCACTTATGTTTTCTTAAACAAAATATCAGACAGAATGAAACGATTATATACTATTTGTAATTCCGTGAAATGAGAGAACTTGTCAGGTGTCTGACAGCACTGATGGAATTCACCAAAAGACACCGTAGGATATGTTCACAGCCCATTATCTCATATGGTCACCATCCCCTGCATATACAGTAAATGTTAGTCAACTTAGACAATATGTTTGTCAACAAGAAACCGTAACATTACACTAAGTAAGATTCTAGGTATGTAATGATGTTTTAAGCAAACCGAGCCAGATCTATTGTTCCCTGCGCTGTAGTGGTCATCAACAGACCATCTGTCCAGTAGGACAAACAGGACCATGCTCAGCACATCAAGTCATCACTCGGCAACCAAACAGTCCCAATGTACTTTGATGAACCTCGGTCAGTGTACTAAATCATATCTGGATTTAGGGAAATTAACCATGTAATTGTGTGTACCATACAGTCACGTTCATCTTGTTATCATATTTATATTATAGACATTATTTAACACCCATTTGGAAAAATGTGTACATGTGAAAACGTCCACCAGGTGTAAAGTTTAGCCACTGTGGCTAAAATGGACGGAAAAGCATTTTCTTCAAACGTTATGCCACACTCCTCCAATTATCATCACACTAAACGGGTAAAATAAGAAACAGGTTCACCAAAACAAGTGCTAATGATTAGAAGCTCTTTTGAGAGCAACTTGGGAGGGTCCAGCCTTCAGAGGTTAGCTTGGTCTTATACATATCAGGGTGTGATAGCACACTATCATGCCAAAATAAAAAGACCAATCTGAAGACCAGAAGACTGATACCCATGAGTATGATGGGCTTATAAAGCTATTATCAAGCAATTTATAGTACATTATTCTACAGATCATCTACAAATGGAGAAAATCCAGAACACGGGCAATCTACACCGGTCACCCCAACAGATTCAGCCCTGGAGCTGACCAAGACACTCACAGATGTCTCCAAGAACCCCAGGGAACGTCAAGTGATCCACCCGCCTTTCTCGCCACAAACAATGGTAGACTGCACAAACTCCGTCTACATGGAAGGTCAGGAAAGAAGAAACATCGAAGCATTTGCCTCAAGAATCTGGCCCAATGCTGTTCCAACAAACAACAGGTTTCCCTAAATACATAAATAAAATATGATGCAAAGACACTTTAATTAAATATTAATAGCCTAATATGACAGACATCAAAACCAGAACTGGCCATACTAGTTACAAATGAATGATGGCGTCTAGGAAGAGTTACATCGACAAAAATCAATTTATGACAACACATTTGTACTTCCATAAATCCAGTCAAGATGCTGCTGTACAAAGATAATTTAACCTAGTTGGCATAATGGAAGATTTAGATACTACTGTAAAGAACTTTTTATATATATAAATGTGAGCTATTTGTAGATTACATTAAAGGGAGTCTTTTAATGTGGGGGTGTCCTCAGGTTCAAACCTGCAAGCTCTCCATGAAATAGGCACGCCTCTTACGATCCTAACATCTGACCAGCAGCCGGCAGCAAGAAAACCTCACCCATCCACTACTGGCTTAGGCTGGATTATACTTATATATAGCATCCACCGCAACACACAAATTATCCTGGCTTAGCTATTTTGTAGCTAAAGAACAATGGATGGAAAGATCATCAGAGAATCAGCATCATTGTTCCTTTAAAGTAAATCGCCTGGCTAGTGTGGTTCTGTTAGCGGTGTATGGTGAGATCAAAGGAGTCTCTACTGTGATGAGTGAGGCTGAGGTAACACATGCCTTACCTCCAGTGGTAGACAGTGTTATATAAAAGACTCATGTTCGCCAGAGATCCGGAGTGTCTGTTTTCTGGGGATCCTGCCGTTTTATGCTGACCACAATGCATTGCATGGCCCAACACTCTTTATAGACACCTGTTTGAGTATAGTGTGTAGCATAAGGTATTCTTACAAACAGGACTATATTAATCTGCGTGTGAAAAAAAAGTGCTTCTAAAAGGTGCTCATTTATAATAATACAAACAATGTCAGTATAAAAACAGTGACAGCCAACCTCTTTCGGCTGCACCTCTACTGCATTCAAAACCAGTAGCTGCATGTCAGAATCACCAAATTCTAGCAGTTTGCATAAGGAGGAACAGAGACATGGCAGACTTACTAAAATAAATGTAAAAGAAAAAAGTTGTATTTTTCTTTAACCAGGTCAGTCAGAACCACATCAGCCTTGTAAAGCCTTTAGCGTTCAGTAAGTCAGTCAGAACCACATCAGCCTTGTAAAGCCTTTAGCGTTCAATAAATCAGTTGGGACCCCATCAGCCTTGACTAACACTGCCGACTTAGCAGGTTTTCCTACTTACAAAGCATGTAAAGGTCTGTAATTTTATCATAGGTACACTTCAACTGTGAGAGACGGAATCTAAAACAAAAATCCAGAAAATGACATTGTATGATTTTTAAGTAAATAGTTTGCATTTTATTAAATGACATAAGTATTTGATACATCAGAAAAGCAGAACTTAAAATTTGGTACAGAAACCTTTGTTTGCAAATACAGAGATCATATGTTTCCTGTAGTTCTTGACCCGGTTTGCACACACTGCAGCAGGGATTTTGGCCCACTCCTCCATACAGACCATCTCCAGATCATTCAGTTTTCGGGGCTGTCACTTAGCAATATGGACTTTCAGCTTCCTCCAAAGATTTTGTATTGGGTTCAGGTCTGGAGACTGACTAGGCCACTCCAGGACCTTGAGATGCTTCTTACGGAGCCACTCCTTAGTTGCCCTGGCTGTGTGTTTCAGGTCGTTGGAAGACCCAGCCACGGCCCATCTTCAATGCTCTTACTGAGGGAAGGAGGTTGATGGCCAATATCTCGCAATACATGGCCCCATCCATCCTCCCCACTATGCCGTGCAGTCGTCCAGTCCCCTTTGCAGAAAAGCATCCCCACAGAATGATGTTTCCACCTCCATGCTCCACGGTTGGGATGGTGTTCTTGGGGTTGTACTCATCCTTCTTCCTCCAAAGACAGAGTTTAGACCAAAAAGCTCTATTTTTGTCTCATCCGACCACATGACCTTCTCCCATTCCTCCTCTGGATCATCCAGATGGTCATTGGCAAACTTCAGACGGGCCTGGACATGCGCTGGCTTGAGCAGGGGGACCTTGCGTGCGCTGCAGGATTTTAATCCATGACGGCGTAGTGTGTTACTAATGGTTTTCTTTGAGACTGTGGTCCCAGCTCTCTTCAAGTCATTGACCAGGTCCTGCCGTGTAGTTCTGGGCTGCTCCCTAACCTTCCTCATGATCATTGATGACCCACGAGGTGAGATCTTGCATGGAGCCCCAGACCGAGGGTGATTGACCATCATCTTGAACTTCTTCCATTTTCTAATAATTGCGCCAACAGTTGTTGCCTTCTCACCAAGCTGCTTGCCTATTGTCCTGTAGCCCATCCCAGCCTTGTGCAGGTCTACAATTTTATCCCTGATGTCCTTACACAGCTCGCTGGTCTTGGCCATTGTGGAGAGGTTGGAGTCTGTTTGATTGAGTGTGTGGACAGGTGTCTTTTCTACAGGTAACTAGTTCAAACAGGTGCAGTTAATACAGTTAATGAGTGGAGAACAGGAGGGCGTCTTAAAGAAAACCTAACATGTCTGTGAGAGACGGAATACTGGTTGGTAGGTGATCAAATACTTATGTCATGCAATAAAATGCAAATTAATAAAATAAAAAAAAATCACACAATGTGATTTTTTGGATTTGGATTGTTTCAGATTCTGTCTCTCACAGTTGAAGTGTATCTATGATAAAAAAAATTACAGACCTCTACATGCTTTGTAAGTCGGAAAATCTGCAAAATCGGCAGTGTATGAAATACTTGTTCTCCCCACTGTATAAAAGAATGATACCTGTAATCTTATAGTCATGAAAACAATTGAGTACATCCCGGGAATTGTTGTCTTAGTTTACATACTTTGAACATACAGTAAGGATATTTAATCTTGACTAACCCTATTGACAGAAAGGTGACCTAATTCAAAAACATTACCCCAAAAGAATATACTTTGAAAAGTAAACAGAAATGCAACTGGTGTTCCTTAAATTAACGGAAGTAACGTGTAACCTTTTGTAACCTGGTGTATATGTTTATTATTTTCACATAAGACAATTCCTTATTGGTTTGATTGCATAAATGGTTTCAAAGTTAAATTTAGGGTTGCATTTGTTCAATTGTTGTTAACTTTATCAATTAATTTGTTTGGCATTTAGCTCAGATATCCAATATGTTATAAAAGATCATGTTCCCGGGGGGCACTTACTTTTTCACATGACTGAATAATAAATCACGTTACATGTGTTGATTGTAGATACCCTTTCCTCTAAAAACATTTAAAATGTGCCTAAAAGCCTAGTCTTAATTTATTGAAGCCTAGAGACAATAAATGTCAGACATAGCTTATTCCTTATTTTTAGAGGGAATAGTAAAAAATAATGTTGAAATGCTCCTAAAACATATAGACTGTTAAATGTCATTCAACAAGAAATGTGATGTGATCCTATGGAACTTAACATATTCATACTAATGGCGCCTCCCCTTTTGCCTACCTGCTATTATGTATCAGCGAACTACACAGTGCCTAGCTGGACATTATCGCCGGTCCAGGCTCTGGTCTTGACCTCGGCCATATAAGAGCAGTGGAGGACAGTGCTGGAAACACCAATTACACAACCACTTACCCGGCCTGTCTGTCATCTATCTATCTGGGCCATTGATATGAACAGCAGGCTTATTAGCCTGCCGCACACATCCCAGTCCACACCCCTCCATTCTGTCCTCTCCAGACCCTCAAGAAGGCCAGGTACAGTGGAGCTGGAGTGGAGTGGAAGGGAACGACAGCGGAACCACGAAAACCCATCAAAAAGTAAGAGTTAGTAGTCGATCCCAGTCACCTCGTTTAGGCCGGGGGTTCTCGGGTTCTCGCCCCATCCAGAGTGAGTTAGATGGTTCAAGGGCGCAAGAGTCCAAAGGGCCCATTTGAAGACATTTCATAACTTCAAATAGCAGTAATAATCGGATGCTATGGTTAGATTAAACTGAAAGAGACTTTACGCCAGGCACATCAACCAAAATAACTTCAAACCTAATGCAAGATAGACACTGCTCAAAAAAGATAAATAACACTTTAATCACACATCAGGTCTTGATGAAGGAAATATATTAAAGATAAAAATCTTTACTGTACATTGTGAAATTTGTTGAGAATATAATTAACAACGGTCAATGAAAACCAAAATGACTAACTGATTGAGGGCTGGATTCAAACTCAAAAATCAAAGTAAACCACCACCAACTTTTCCAACTTGTGTGAATTCCATCAGGGCAACTCATAATGTGACTCAGTAGTATTAATGTCCCCCACGTGTCTGTATGCACTCCTGACCACATCTGGGTATGCATCTGATGAGACGCCGAACAGTGTCCTGGGGGATCTCCTCCCAGACCTGGATCAGGGCATCAGTGAGCCCCTGGACAGTCTGTGGCACTACATGGCAGCATCAAATGTGACAAGGACACAACTGGAGTAGAATCAGTTAGGAAGGATAAGAAGAGTTTTTTTAAAGCAGTGTAGTTGTGAATCTTTGATGTTATTAGGCGGTTCTGTTACCTCTGATTCAGGGGTCAACGCTGGCTACGTAGAGGTAAACACGATTAGCTCCATGTTTCATGTATGATGGGGGCTGATTTATTGATGGTAGATAAGGGAAAAGATCAGTCAGACAGGAGCAGAGGTGTGGTTGACAGGTGTCATGTTAACCTCTGCTTGCTCTGTGGTCTTAGAGAGATCATCTGAGAAGCTGGGCCACACTCGACAGAGTCCTTTAAATTTACATTTCATGTAAATTGTCATTTAGCAGGATTATTTTTACCATGACAGCTCAGGTATTGGAACGCTTAACTGTTTGTGCACTGGCCCAATGCTTTTGACCACTAGTTGATTTGCCGTGTTCCTACTACCAAAGCTGATATTAACAGAGGCCAAGTGGACTCAGCAGACTCCTGGCAGCTAACCGTATATTCTATTTTACTGACACTTTACTATTATCAAAAATGTTTTTATTAATATAATGTCAAATTTATTTACAAAACATGTTGACTTTCTTTGGTCAAATAGAAAATGTTTAAGTCACAGGTTTGAACCACTTCTATAAAAAAGAAATAAAACAAAAATGACATCAGGATATAGTCTACTGGGTGTCATGCTATATTGAAAATGAGGGAAATCTACAAGCAGTATAGCGCGTCAGTTGCCTAGCGGTGTGTGGTGCAGGTACTCACACCAAGAAGTGGTACAGAAAGCATTTCCATCCGGCGGGTCTTTCTAGGAAGTTGTAGACATCCCCCTGCATGCTAGTCTTGGTGATGTAGGGACTCTGAAAGGGTTTCCGACTGGCTCGGGGCAGAGGAGAAGGAATCGGGCAGTAGGCAGGAAGCTGGCCATCGATGTTCAGCGATGGGTCCTTTATGTCTGTCTGCGGGCTGCAGGGAATGCCTGATCCATTATTCACCGAGGGGTCCAGTTCCAGTGAAACAGGAGAGTAGCACGTACTGCCAGCAGCGGTAGCACTGTCCATGGAGCCCAGGCCCTGGCACCGATCCATGTTGGGGAGGATACCACCACGTCCACTGAGGTCTCTGCGCGAGCGGTTCAGCAGCTGGAAGGGATGCCCTCGCTTCTCACCCATAATGCCCAGGAGCAAGGACCGGTTGAGAAGGAGCAGGAGGCCGGGACAAAGTTTTTGACTTGACGTCCCCCGGTGGGAGAAGGTCAACAACTGTCAGGCACTTTCTCCACCTCACAGGCTGAAGTGCTCTTTGTAAGGCTACATGTTTGGCCAGACCTGCAGAAGAAAAGACAAGGTCAGAGTGGTAATTTCAGTTGGTCAGGGAGATAACAGTGACAGTTCAGTGTGGTTGTTTCAGTTGGTCAGGGATATAATAGTGACAGTTCAGTGTGGTTATTTCAGGTGGTCAGTGACATATCAGTGACAGGTTAGTATGGTTATTTCAGGTGGTCAGTGACATATCAGTGACAGGTTAGTGTGGTTATTTCAGGTGGTCAGTGACAGGTTAGTGTGGTCGTTTCAGTGACATAACAGTGACAGTTCAGTGTGGTTATTTCAGGTGTTCAGTGACATATCAGTGACAGGTTAGTGTAGTCGTTTCAGTGACATAACAGTGACAGACATTGGTTACAAGAAACAGTGCCAGACTGAAATAATCCTCAAGACCTTGGTTAGATGAATAACAGTGTTAGTGCCAGACTGAAATAATCCTCAAGACCTTGGTTAGATGAAACTGGGTATTAGTGCCAGACTGAAATAAACCTCAAGACCTTGGTTAGATGAAACTGGGTGTTAGTGCCAGACTGGAATAATACTCAATATTTTAGTCTGAAGTGTTACCTGAAGTGTTACCTGTCAGCTTCCCACCACAAAGGCTTTAGAGACAATGATCTGATCAGCACTTTTTACACCTGGCTTACAGTCAAAAGCTATAGACCATGACTAAGTACTTCACTTTACTTTCTGGTGGATGGTGCAAGTTTATGGAGGAGGATGAGAAAAGAACTCGAGCTTGGACTTTATAGACGCCTGGAGATGATATTCCTTACCTTGGGTTTCATCTCCGCAATTCTCTGTATGCTCATTAGGTTTGGCCAAAGCAAATGCTACTCTTCTTGGGGGCTATTTACATCTTGAGAACGAGCAATCACTTAAATCATTAGGTTGATCTCTGAATACTCTGTACTTGTCCAAAAGGCAATGAAGTGAATCTCTCTTTAGCTAAAATAGCAGTAGTTACATATGCTGTACTTAAGAAGTAAAAGCCATGACACTGGCCTGAGCCCTAGATCTCACCAAGATTTCTGGTCCATTAATGTTGCATGGGGCATCGGATAAAGATGAACAGGGGATTACCACAGTGACTATAAATATGGAGTAGTCTGGCATCTTTATCCTTCATCATTACATCTCCTTTCACGCGTGATCACTGTTTAAAACAGCATAACAAACAGGCACAAAACAGAACCTAAACACCGGTAATGATGATAAATGTCACAGAGTCTAATACTAAAATGTATTAGTCCTGGCTTGGATTGGGCAAACTTCTTCAAACACTACCTGAAATATTGAAAGATGAACAGAATGCATATAATTAACAGAAAAAGAAAACTCTGGCAAACTATCAGAAGTTTGTAATTTAAATGTATACAGTGCCATCGGCAAGGCAATATGATGAGATCCAGGATCACATCATATGCCTTTTACTCAGATGTGGGTTCCGCTTAGCCACTACCAAAGGTCTCAAAAGCTCCATCAGAAAGGCCAGGGGGGTTCTCTGTCACCACCCCGACTAAGACGCATCATGCCCAGTTACTTAGTTTGAATAGATGTCCAACATTTGTCCAACACTTTTTTAAATATCAAATAAATTATAAAATGAAGCCTATGACAACAAATTGACTTCCTGAAAGCACTGGTAATGTAGAGGTATGGACCCCTTAAAGTGATCAGCGCAGTGCACTGGTACATGAGCGTAAAGGAACAAGCGGCAGTTGATGGTCTTGCGCCAAACGAACATCTGAGATAAGTCAAGTTTACTAATTAGTAGGGGTCAATACCCTTTTCTTAAGGTACCTGATACAGGTTTTGAAAAGTGATGAACGGATGGATCATGGTCACGTGAGCCTTTGGAAATAAGTCTTTGTGAAGGGGTGGCTGAAACGTAACAGGAGCTAGCAACCCTCCACCATGTCTGTCCTCCTCAGCAGGGCATGTGATGACAGTTGGGTTTTGCAAACACTGTGGTGCCCGGGTTT
Organism: Novumbra hubbsi; assembly: GCA_016801125.1. Taxonomy (NCBI): domain Eukaryota; kingdom Metazoa; phylum Chordata; class Actinopteri; order Esociformes; family Umbridae; genus Novumbra; species Novumbra hubbsi. Next base: position 11,016 of record JACXGK010009104.1, read on the forward strand.
TAGTTTCTCTGTTGTTTAAGCTTTGCTGGACAACCATCAAACACACAATAACTCCTTTAGGCATAGGACTCCTAAGTTACCTTCCGTTACAAAAGGAAACATGGAAAAACGTAAAGGCAAATCCATCACCCATTCACCATCGAAACATAATCTTCTTAACCTTAAAGTGCCATCTTATTTGAAATATTTTAATGTTTAGGACTAAACATGGTTTTGGAAAAGTAAGTGTATTGAGACTAAAATGGTGTTGTGAATACAAAAGCACATACATACTCACCACAAACAAAACTCAAAAATAGACAAAAGGAATATATAATAATTAAATTTTGTCACAGCTGTCACATATGTTTGTGTTCTAGCTACAGTTTACTTAGCTGTGTTCGTTTCAGTTATCAAATTAACAGGTGTGCCCAGATAAGGTGTGTTAGATACATTTTGGAAAAGAGTACACAATACCAAATCCCAAAAGTGTCAACATAGGTAATTCTTGAATTGTGTTAGTAAAAATGATATCCCAAGTTTGGCATCAAGTAAACAACACTATCAAGAAATCATACAAAATAAAGTTGTTTTCAGTTTTAGTAAATCATTATTTAATAAGATATCGTAATTATATTATACTGTGAGACATATTGGTATAAACTGTAAGCAACTCCGGCATGTTAGCAAATTGGCTTGTCCCAATGGTGGCATGTAAATGAGTTGTTATTTGTTTGGGGGATTTAATGTATTTACTACTTTGAATTCTAGACATTGAACAAATAAAACTATTTAAATATAATACGGAGCAATATAATCAATAAGGGCTATTCAAATATGTTGTGTTTAATAGTATAATTGGGGTACATCAGTTTTAAGTCATCAGTGTTACAGTAGGGACAATCAATGATTACTAGGAGGGAGGGGTCTGAAGAATGTCATACAATTGAGGATTCCATTTATGATTTTGTCTATCTTAATCCAACTTTCACAACCGAAGGGAAATTGTATTTTAAATAAAATCATAATTTATATTACTTTAGTAACTAATTTCAAAGAATTTAGCTTTGCTGCTGTTACTGTTGATATTAACTCCTACCAGTGGCACGATGCTACTATAATGTGAAACATTATTTAAGTTGTAAGACTGTGCATTTAGTTGATTCAGATTAAGAAGATTTACCAAGACATTTAAATAATAAATACAGTTTATTTACCGTGACATTTGGGTACGAACGACTTATGTTTACATATAACCTACTATATGAGTTGGTCTGAAGGTCCTATTAGGCTGCCATCTAATAAAAGATGTCGTTGTATAATAGTGTCAGACCACTTAGTTAACAATACAATAATTTCGGTAACTTACCTTTCAGTTGAGGACATACGGTTACAGCCTCCGTCTATCAAAGAGGTACCCAACAACAAAACTTATTGTGCGTAAATTAAATGGACACTGTAAGGAACATTAGAAATCAGAAGAAATTCCGGTCGTTGTTTCTGCCACTGTCTCTCTGAAGTGCTGCTGTCAGGGACAGGGTAATGTTTTGTTACTAAAAGCAACAACAGCTGGTGGCTGTGCTCGAGGGGCGGCAGGGATGCTGCTGACCGACACGCACACGTGGACAGAGCCTTTAGTCTTGCGAACTGCATTATCCACCTGACGCACGTGACCTCCGCGGCTGAAGTAAGTTTGCATACCGTCTGCCAAGGATGTAACAACAACGATAACAAGGATATAATCAGAGACACTGCTTTTTTGAAAATGTTCCAGAGAGCCGTATCCTTAGTACAGTGTACTGGCCAAATAGGCCGTGTTATTTGAGGTCATATATCGTGTTAAAACAGATAAAGTTTGGACACATTTAAATACACGTTTTTTTTGTGTCCAGATTTTCAAAACGACAAACCTCTGTAATTTATAGGCTATTGTTTTCACGTGTTCCCAAAGTTCGGTACATTAATTACACCAAAGGGGGCACTTTTTCCTTTTTCACGTTATTATTCGCGAAGCGTTGCTATTACCCTCCGCTTGCCATAGTTTGACATTGCATCCTCAAAGATGGCTGCACACACATTGAACATATATCTGTTGTCCTTAGGACGAATTAATTGTCTAATTCGTGGGAGGAATGTGCATAAGGCGTTAAATCGTGCCACATACGCAACTGCCTTGTCTACCAATAAAACTAGTCAAAATAAAGGTACGTTTCCATTCATATCGCTGTCAGTCACGAAGAGAAACCACGCTAACTTGCTGGCTGGCTAATATGTTAAACAAACCGGAGTGTATTCATTCTGCTAAGAGAAACGTTTGGTCTGTTACGAAACATGTTTCTACAGAAAAAAGTTTACTCAAAACTCTGTCGGGCATTTGTTTAGTTCCGGAAACAGGCTGTTATAATAATAACACATTAAATTTATTTATCAATTTCAGGTTTTCCTGACAGAGGTAATAGAGGACCTATCGTCAGAAGACCAAGGAGAGAGGGAAGTAAACATCTGTTTGGGGGGGGGGGGGTGTGTAAAATAAACTAGCTCATTCAATTTCCAAAAGCTGAATTATTGCAACTTAACACCTTGAACTGTTGGAATTAAATGCAAGGGGGACCAACCTTATTTAGTCTCAAGCTGTATGAGTCACTGTGTACTGGACAGGGATACACTCTGGCTCCATAACCTGTTGTCCATCATTTATTTTTTTGTACATATTACCCCTTTTTTTTCACTACAAGTTACCATTTATTCTGCTAAAACAGAGTTGCGGCGTAGCTAGCAGGTCGGGCTGAGTTCAGAGTTGTGACGGGTACTAATAATAAGATAGCTTGCATCATGAGGTGACCAGGCCAGATTGTGCGTTCCTTCCGGCATGTAAAGATTCTGGATTAGACTTCCTGGTTTAGCGAGTTGCGTGGTAGGAACCTGAACGGCATGGTGTGTCCTTCGTAAGAAAGCACAATATTAATGGTCCTGCCTTTGTTGCTGTGATGAAGCAGTTCCTTAATCACAAACTGGATATTAATGTTTTGTAAAAAAGAATGTTCCGTTAAGCAATGTTTGCTCCATATTTGGGCATTGCCACATCATTGTCACCATTAGGCTAGCCTTGTAAGTTGGCCCCTGGAGAGGGAGGAGCATGTCATGATGTGAGCCCAAAGTTTATTCCATATTAAATTGACCAAAACACAGCTGTATTTTGTAGTCACTGTAAACCTCTAACTTGTCTTTTCTCTCTGCTGTCTTCATGGTGTGACAGGAGGGTGAGCCCAGGAAAGACAGGATGCCTGTAGACCAGGACTGGACTGCTGTGTATCCAACCGCTGCCCCATTCAGAGCAGGTTCTGTGCCCCTTCCTGTCCGCATGGGCTACCCAGTAAAGAGAGGGGTGCCTCCGGAAAAGAAGGGCAACCTGGAGCTCATCAAGGTCAGACGTCTTGACCCCCAGCCTGGCTGGATGTCGTAGATATTACGTGACAGCATTGGGTGGGAGCATAGCTGGGCACAATTAAACAAAAAAACAAACTTTGTTAACTGTTAATCCATTCACCAAAAATGTAACTGCAATAATTGTTAATCAGTTAAATCGTTAAACACGTATCAGAAATTAGCGCTAAATGTTAATGTACATTTATAAAAAAAAAAGGTTAATAAAAAAAGGTTTAATAATCATTTAATAAAGTGCAAACAAAAAAGAAGCCTTTTTTGGGTAGCTTCAAGGTAAGGCAAAGAAATGTGATGTTGAAGTTATGCAATTTTTGGAAGGTTTTGCACTAACACAGCTAGTACAGCTATATGTCTTTTTCCCTAATTCTGGTGTTTACTTAAATGCCTTTCTTTCAGATTCCAAACTTTTTGCATTTAACTCCAGCTGCCATAAAGAAACATTGTGAAGCTCTGAAATGTAAGTCACATTTTGTTTTCTGCTAAACACTTTTTTGACATAATTGTTGTTTCATGGTCTTTTTCTGTTCTTCATTTCCCTGCAGTGTTCTGCACAGAGTGGCCCTCTGCTCTGGACACTAATGCGAGATGTGATGAGCACTTCCCCATCAAAATAGAGAGTAAAGACTATGTGTCCGCCGGCACCTCGATCAGAAACCCATCTGCCCGAATAGTCAACCTCAGAGTGAGTGTCTCTCCTGTGTTCTGAATAGTCAACCTCAGAGTGACTTTCTGTCCTGTGTTCTGAATAGTCAACCTCAGAGTGAGTGTCTCTCCTGTGTTCTGATTAGTCAAACACTGAGTGAGTGTCTGTCCTGTGTTCTGAATAGTAAACCTTAGATTAAGTGTCTTGTGCTGTGTTCTGAATAGGCAACCTCAAAGTGAGTGTCTCTCCTGTGTTCTGATTAGTCAACCACTGAGTGAGTGTCTCTCCTGTGTTTTGAATAGTCAACATCAGAGTGAGTGTTTCTCCTGTGTTCTGATTAGTCAACCTCCAAGTGAATGTCTGTCCTGTGTTCTGAATAGTCAACCCCAGAGTGATGGTCCTGTGTTCTGAATAGTCAACAACTGAGTGACGGTCCTGTGTTCTACATAGTCAACCCCAGATCGATGGCCCTGTGTTTTACATAGTCAACCACTGAGTGATGGACCTGTGTTCTACATAGTCAACCCCAGATCGATGGCCCTGTGTTCAACATAATCAACCACTGAGTGATGGTCCTGTGTTCTACATAGTCAACCCCAGATCGATGACCCTGTGTTCAACATAGTCAACCACTGAGTGATGGTCCTGTGTTCTACATAGTCAACCCCAGATCGATGGTCCTGTGTTTTACATAGTCAACCTCAGAGGGGCTGTCTCGTGTTCTACACAATCAATCTCAGAGTGAGTGGTCCGGTACTCTGAGGTTTATATTACAGATGAAAACACTAAAAGTAACATTTAATCTTTATAGCAAAGTCATTGGAAGTGCAGGGTAATGCTCCTTTCGTCTTATGTAGAAGGGAGGTGGAGCTTCACTAAACAGCTCCCACCGTATGTCTGGTGGAATTTTCTATAAAGGCATTTTTTGTCTGTATTTATTAAGCACATTCATAGTGGTGTATGTTTGCTATATTATTTTTCAACCAGTAGCCAGCAGGCTTTGATCAATTAAAAAAATCTGATGTTAAGTGACGGAGCCCCCGTTTGATATTTTCCATTCGGAGAATCTGTTTTCCTGTTGTCCCACCTATTAAAAACTGTCAATCAGGGTTATTCAACGTATCAATTGCAGACTAACAGAAACCTGCAAAGGAAAAGGGGTTTGACCACCCACCCTTTGGCTCTTTCACCTCAGGTGAGATTTCATTGTCAATGGCCCTGATGTCTGTCCTGAATGTTCTGCTCAATATTTAGCTTACAACACCTCTTGCTTTTTAGACAGCTCAATGATGTGTCTGTTGTGCATCAAATTCTTCTATGTTAAGAGTAGTGCAGTGGTAGATTGTGTGCAGTCTCTACAAAACCAACACGCATCGTTGCACAAACTACTTATAAAGTCTTCAATCACTTGAGTTTAGGGGAGGAACAAAACCAGATATTGACATGATTTAAAATTGAAAGTTCTATTAAAGAAATTGTGTTATTTTAATCTCTGATTAAGCTCTCAAAACACGCTCCGATTCCTTGTACTGTGCAACAACTACAGGAGATTTACTGCAATGATGTCTGAGTTTTTTGAAAAACGGAAAGAAGTGAAATTAGATTTGGTTAATCTCCCCACACAGGTCTTGCTGTTTGTTAGGGATCTGTTCTACATTTAAATACCTATTTAAATCGCTCTAATCCAGAGTGATATAGAATAGTTACTGAATACATATTTATAATGTCCTCCCGGTGTAAAACACAGCCCCAACCAAAGCAACAGCCTTTCTCTACTAATTCATCTAGAATGAGTTCCCTTCTGATGCATTATAGATTTCCTACAGTATGTGTAGAACAGAACATGTTTTTATCTGTAAATAAATGCAGCTATATAAATCACTGCAAATTAGTTAAGTGGATGAAAATGAAAAATCTTGGGAAAGTTATCCCATGTTGATAACATCTGGCTTTGCGGACCGTATAATATTTCAATATGTTATCATATGAAAGCATGTGTCCTCTAAGTTAAATGATTCCCTGTAGTCTTATAAAGTTCTTTCGTCACAGCCGGAAGAGGACTGGCCATCCCCTCTGTGTCCAGATCCTCTCTAGGTGACTTTCTAGGTTCCAACCCTTCTGCAAGCCACGGTGTATTAATGTCTTGTTAATGCTTGCTCTTTGAAGTTTTAGGATGAGGGTCTATACATGCGCTGATATAAAAATTGCATTATAAAATACATTGATTATTGATTATTGATAATTTTTTCTATACAAGTGTTTTTAAAGAAAAATCTCTAGATTAAATTATTTTGATTAATCAACAGCCATCTGCTCTAATGACACAAGACTACGACCTTGACAGGAATTATTTGGCCATTAATCCTCCTGGATTAGACCCAGAATCAAAGATTGCAAGATAAGCAGAGTCCTGGATACAGCTGAAACATGCTGAGACCATTTTTTTATGAAGAAATTAGACCATTTCACCCACTTCAGGCTGACGAAGGCTACTTTGAAAGAAGAGATGAGACCATTTCACCCACTACAGGGTGACATTGGCTACTTTGAATGAAGAGATGAAACCAGGGGGTTTAATTCCACATCAATTAAGGGCTTTTAAGACTGATTTGTCACGTTAAAAGTCAAACATTAAACAATTGTTGTTTAATTAATACCTGACCAAGAATTCTCCACAAAGGTATTTATTTAAAACAAAGGTGCAAATTATTTTGTAACAGAATGATAGTCATGTCCATGTTATTGCCAAATATTGTACATTAAATGTTTTAAATCTGGGATACATTTTACAGTAAAAATCTCTCCATTCTGTGATCATCTAATGAACCTCTGATGACCCTACATCCTGTCACACACACACACACGCATATGTGTACATGTAAATAATGTATTTTAAACCTGGCCCTGGTATGGCAACCCTTGTGTTTAGGCTCTCCCATGCATGGCATATACATAGTCTTTTGTTTTCCACCAGATCTAGAAAGTGCTCACTGATTCTTCAGCACAGTATGCCTTAAATAAGTTTGAGACTCATGATCTGATGGATGTATAGGGATTTGACCGATGGGGTTAAGGTCTTAGTGAAAATACTGAGAAGTCCCTGACCTTTTAAGGTTTTGGTTTTTATTTGTTCCAGGATAATGCAAGAGATACTCACAGGGTTGCTTTTCAATAATCCTTTTCCTGAAAAGCCTCTTCTTCAGTTCTCTCTATTCAAGTCTTCTTTTCCCAGGACAACAGTGGTCACAAAGCTGCAGCGGGTATCAGGATTTCTGGTGCATTGAACATGTATGCTTGTCTTTCAATGGACTGAGTTTAAACCTGCAGCAGCGTTTGAACACTTAGTGGCCAATTTCAATTGGTTTGGTTGCATTTCATTGTTTGTGTGTTAAAAGATCATTGATCAAGTGATATATCATTTTAGCCTGTTATTTTTTGCTAGCTTGACCAAAGCTAATGATCTTCAGTCATATTGTCCATTGGGATGTCTCTGGCCATTTAGGTTAAGCTGTCCTGTCTGAACTTGGACGAACACGCCAGGAAGAAGATGGTTAAGGTATTGGGAGAGAGGTACTGCAAGGAGACTGACACCATTACTATCATCACAGACAGGTATGCAGCACCCCCTGTTGTTCAATGTACGGTAAAACATGTCTGTTCACCTCTCTTTTAGTATAAGATTTGAAATGAGTGCTTGAGTCTTTAAATCCTGCAGGACCCAGTGATGTATTTTGTTGTAACTTTTCTTTTTAATTTATATCCCAAGGATATGCATGTGTGTTATAGATGGATGAAAACAAAACTTCCAATTTAAAGACGTTGTTAAGATGGCAAGCCCCTACATCCTGTAGTATGTCATGACTCAGATTCGATTAAATCGGTTGTTGAAAGGATAGCTTGACCTAGATTAATGTTTGGGGGAAACTTCGCTTACCCTGAGTTTCCCTGTTCTTTTTTTTCTTCATTTTAGTTGCCCTGTGAGACAGCAGAATTATGACTACGCCATGTACCTCCTGACCGTACTCTATCACGAGTCTTGGGTAAGTGGTGCGTTTAACCGCTTATAACTAGTCAAGTTAAGGTTCGTGTGCAGCAGGACAAAACATTCTGGAAGGTTCAAATAAACGTCTATGTTCCCAGCCCTGCTACGTCCAGGTGGTTGTATTTCCCCCACACAAGATGTTTTATTCAGTACCCCTTAAGCAGACGTGATCCTAACCTAATCATCCAGCAGGCCCACCAAATAGGTAGGCAGTGGGTAGACACCTGGCAGCCAAGGCCTTCACTGTTTAGTGCTTCAGAGACCCTTGATGAACTGGGAAATGGATACGTGATACCTTAAGCTGCCTCTAGAGGGATTTGGCTTTGTTTGAAGAACCAAGGCTTTTCTGTTGCTTCTCAAACAGCACATGAATATTTCAATGATTCACTCTTCAAGTCAGTTTTTATGTACAGCGACCATTACTTTTGCAGTGTAGTTTACCAGGAGAGTTAATAACATTCTCTATTAGGTGTTATGTGACGACAATTAGTAAAACCAGGGCCTGCAGCAGCATTGTCCCTCTGGCATTTCCCTTTGAAACAGGATAAAATATACTCCAGTATCAGATGTTGACCCGGCCACTAATTCACTGTGCACCAACTCCAACCAGCACCACACACCTGAGAATCCCACCAGCAAGGGCCCTGGCACCGGCTGCTTTCACATGAGAATACAGCCGCGGGGCACTTAATGGCTCTCTCTGTTGTCCCATGGGATGTTTTCTGTCGCCAAGGCCGCCAGGTTTAGCTGGTAAAAAGCCTTTGCTTTTTGTCTCGCTGGGGAATAGCGTCAGAGCCAGGAAGCGGAACACTGTCCGCTGCCCTTTGCACACAATGGAAGGCACAGTGCAGCCAGCGGGTTGGTGGAAGCTGTGATGGGGAAGCCATGCTCCGGTAGTAACGCTAGCCCACAATGAGGCCGATTGTGAGCCGCCGCTGAGGTGATTCTATCTCTTCAGTCACTGATACCGTCCATGCCTGTTGCTAATTCCACCGTCGGCCCACTGTTGATCCAGCCCGTGCTACACCAGGCCGGGCCACAGCTCCCCATCACAACATGGCAGGAAGTCTACATTGGTGGGCTGTGCCCTACCATCTTAGCAACCTGCAGTCACTCAAAAAATAGGATGGTCTACACAACCAGTGCCTTTTGAGGGTATTCAGACCCATCCTCTTTCTCCATATTTGGTGTTATGGATGTCATTTATAATTGATTTAATATAGCATAATTTGGCAAACTGCCCTAACTACTCAACCATCTAACTCATAGGGGCTGTTACTTTTCGTTACACCAATTCAATGGACCACCCTTTAATCGGCTCTACTTCTACAGTGCCTACTGAATGTATTTAGAGCTCTTTGCTTTCTCCGTATTTTGTTGTTTGGCAGGGTTCCACATTAACCATGGCTCCCTGGCCCGGGGCCAGTAAGACCTAGCATTGTTGTTTGGCAGGGTTCCACATTAACCATGGCTCCCTGGCCCGGGGCCAGTAAGACCTAGCATTGTTGTTTGGCAGGGTTCCACATTAACCATGGCTCCCTGGCCCGGGGCCAGTAAGACCTAGCATTGTTGT
>JACXGK010009105.1:0-20692 GCA_016801125.1 Novumbra hubbsi
CCCCCCCCCCCCCCCCCAACCCAGGGGAACCCTCTGAATGTGTGTTGATGACCTCAGAGGTCAGTGTTACATGTTACATTACACAAAGGGTTAGTCCCTTTGCCATAAGGGAATAGCAGATAAAAGAAGGTTTCCATTGAAACCTTCTATAACACACCTTCACCAGGATGCTAGTATATCCATCAGACCTGCTGAGCTAATGACAATACAGCTCACCCCCTCTACTCCTACATAGACACAAAATAGACTCAGTAAATGTGCTCTCCATATTTACTTAATATATGCCCAGACATAAAAAATAGATACATATTTGTGTTATCCAATAACTCAAGATGAATACTATTAACTATATCAATCATCTGGCATTTTTAAACCACTTCCATATTATACAATTTTGACCATAATTGAGATAAAGGTTGAAGAATTTAATTTTTTATCTCAAATTGATGTGTAATTTACACTGCATAAACTATCCATAGACATTTAAATTTAAATAATGTTGTTATATACTTTTGCTATATTTATTATAAATATGAATCACGCTTCGCATAAGATACTTAAGATCCAAATAATACAGCAGTCTTGTAAAAACTAATCAGTGAGCATAAAAAAGAACAAAAGAGTTTAGTAGGTTCTCAATTAGGTTGCATCACAATGATCATTTAATCTTCAGTGGTTGAATACAAATTGCAGAAGAGTGGTTTTTTTTCCTCTACATAAATTCATCAGGTTACTTTATTACCTTTCATAGTAAATTCAGACAATATTGGCAATTTAATTATTTTACATAAAAGTTACTACCTGCTGTAAAATCACAGATGTAGGCTGTGTGTGTAGGTATATATATTTATATATACATATCCATACGGAGATATGGATACATACATATATATGGATAGATAGACACAGAGAGAGAGAGCGAAATAGTCAGTCAGACAGACAGAAAAACTAGATATAGATAAAAAACTAGAGATATATTACATGGACGCATTTGCATACGTTATCTACGCATTTAACGAACATGTATATGTTGGCTATGCATGTATTTCTTTGCCCTATTCTAGTGAAAAAATAATAATTTAGGAGGAGTGTATATGAGAGTGGGGGAAAGAAAGAGATATGTCTGAATTTTTTTTGGTTTTAATGAATTAAAATGAAGTTATTTGTATTACTGTATATGTTTTAATTGAATGTTGAAATTGCATACATTCTTGAGAAAGCGATGGGTTTCCACAACTGGTTCTAAACCATTGTGGTTTCAATGATATGACACGCAGGTCATTTTGAGGAGAGATGAAAAGAGGAAGAGTAATATGTATAGACACAGTCTGATTCATACATCCAATTGAATGTAGGATTTGAATTCCGTAACTCTTAACCCCCGGGTTCACTTACCAGAGGCAAAGATAAAAGACGTCGTCGTCGTCAATTAGCCGGGAGTCAGTTGGGGCGCTGATTGCCAGAAGCGTTAACTCGGTTTCCCTTTAAACGTGGTTCTCCTTTTAAGATAGAAAGTCCCTGAGGAGGGCTGGTGTTAAGAATTTTATAAATAATTTAGCAATTTAAACGGCGAGGAGCGAGCTAGATCCAACCGATAATGATATCAAGCACACAAATTTCCCACACACTGTAGGCGAATGTATTATGAAACCAATGCAGGTAAACAGTCTATGAGAGTCATTCGATAGCTCTGGCTGGTTGTGCAACCTTCAAGATTAGGCTATTATTTTAGAATATGTGACTACAAATGTATGAAGTTTGTTTTCAAAACGAACAGTGAGGCAGGAGAGTAGGCCTCAAAATCAATAGACTAAAGATTAACTCTGGCAGATCGTGCCAGATTCATGATTAGGATATTATTTCAGTGTATGGGAGTTAACAATTACAAAATATGCTTCAAAATCAGTTTCTTATTTTTTAATATAGCCTAAACGTACTGATTTTGGGGCTTTTTGGTTTACTTCGTTTAAAAGCCAATTCGGTATTAAAACCAACTTTTATATTGTGTTGGTTTTAGCAATAGGTTTCATTTGGCAATGACCTGATATACGGCCTAATTATGCAACTTTCTTTAAAAAGTGTTTTGCATTTTAGGAGACAGGTGCAAAGAGGGGCCACTTTTAAAGCGCAACGTATCATAATGATTATACTGGTAAACCAAAAGGCATTTTAATTGATGAATATCCAAACCCAAAAGCACCATTGGACAGCCCGATCCTTCAGAACAATCAAACATGGAAGTGGCTTTAAAATCACAGAAAATACATAAAAAATACAGACATAGTATTCTTAGTACCTTAACATCTTATTCCTCCATTTCGCAAGGACAGGAAGCTGCCAAGAAAGCCCGGTCATAAATTTGATTATGTTTGGAAACTTTGTTCCAACCAAAAAGAAAACAAAATGAGTCCGTGACAGACGTTTGACGTAAAAATGTCAGAGCGCGTGATCCACGATAATTTCCGTTAATCGGTCTGTAAAAAGAAATTAGCCTACATAAATGTTTGATTAGTCCATGTTCAAAACTGCACTTTTGACATGTGCAAGGCAACCCTAAAAAGACTGCTAGAGAAGCAACTGACGATTCGTAAAACCCACGGTCTGTTTCTTTTTATAAATCTAAATCAATATTCAAATCTGTTTGAAGTGAGCGTGTGTGTCCGTGTGTTTGCGTGTGTGTGTGTTCCTCAAATCTTCTTAAGATGATTTATTTCCAAAGCCGTGACAAACACTCGGCATATTGTTCTAATACGCATACAGGTTTTACATTATAGTGACGTATAGTTTATGAATTGGGCAATGTGAATGCAGGAAATCATATGGACGTTTTGTTCTTTGAACTTTTAAACGTTAGCACTTAGGCCTAATTGTAAGCGCATGGTAGTAATTGTAATAATATATTTTTTTTATTGGAAATTAATAATTTATGTTAGTCATTTATCATCATTGAGTTGAAACAATCTTTTATAACTTAGGCCTTTTTTTCATAAATTCGAAACAAAAATGAGTTTTCATAATTTAAATTAATTGAAGATAAAATACCTTTAAGAGAGATACAGTCGGTGTTGATTTTCCCCTGAAGTTTATGTGGCCTTTTAGTTCTCCAGTCCATTCAAGGATGAAGTTCAAATGCATCTTCTAAAATACGTCCAATGTAACTAAACTCCTGCAGGGATGGTCTTCTCTCTGTGGATGAGTTCGGGCATCGACAGCATGTCTTAAGATGGCTGGATATCAGAAGCCATCAATACATACAAAATGAAGGAACGAATTATTATTATTTTGTAAATAATATGAGGCCCACATCTTTGATTAGTCTGCCTCGTAGGCTAGTATTCCCTGGCCGATTTTTGGTATATCAACTTGATGGCAGCAGAATGGGAGCTCTGTGGATGGGAGGACAGTTTTAAGGAAATAAGTCTCCCTAAATCCCCCCTTGCTACGCAATGGAATGTGAGAGGACCATGTTTTAGTCTCCACTTGAAGCGCCTGCTTTTCGCCCGGTCGGTTTTTGTCACCGGCCCCAGAATTGTCATGGATTCATGGCCAGTGCTCCACGTTGTTTTTGGCTCTTGTTTTAAGTCATTATTCGAGAGAACAAAATCCTAGCGTCATTCCTTTTTACTTGCTCACCAATTTCAGTAATTTGTGAATCGTGGATGTAGTTTTTCTATTTTTCCATATTTGGGAACAATGTATATCCAAATATTTATATATGTTAAACAAACATAAATAATATACATTTAAGTTATATTTTTGAAGATACTTTGTCCACTAACCACTTAAATTAGTCGAGATGAATTGACACAATTAATGGTATTTCTTCGCTAAGATTTCCAGCCCTATTGGTTTTAGGTTTTATTAATAATTTACCCACAGCTCCAGGATGAGAATGTTGTCAGTCGTCCCTTACTGCCATTGGCTGAGGAGTTTGCGTCAAAAAAGTAGCTGGCGACATTCGCTTCTCAGCAAATCTCCCCGCGAGAGAGCAAGACAGATCCCAGCTCTGAGTCCGCCAGACGTTCTCATTGGCCAGTCCTCTCTACAAATCCAACTCCAGACACTTCACTCACAACAGACTAACAAATCATAACTGTATTTTATCACCATAAACGCTTTTGCACTCTCCCATATTGCTGCATGTGTTGAAGATTTTACGTTTTCTCCGTATTTTTTATTCAATTACTTTTTTAATCGTTACAGGATTTCGTTATTTTAGAAAGAGCTATTTTATTCAAGAAAAGGACCGGACAAAGAACTTTCTACTCAGGTCAACAATCGAGAGTAAGTTGCCATATATTATTATAATTATTAGGATTTTTGTATTATTTGATTTAAGGTAGTCTACAGTATAGGATTCGTTGTCTCCTAATACAAACGGACATATATAGGATACTTATTACCCAATATACAAAAGCCAATATCGCACAGAAACAAATAATGCCTTTAAAACAATGTAATAAAATAATATTAGGCCATATTAGTTCCTGTGTTTGTACAGCAGTGGACTCCTTGCTTAACCCGGAGAAAGCGACAAACGTCCTGACATATGTTAATCGACTGGTAAAACTAATTAGACAACTGAATCGGTGTATTTTATGGACGTTAGACTATAGCTTATTTTAGGACACTGACAAACGTCTCTACCTTAAATGTAACAACGGCATTTATTAAACTTAGTGCTAGTTTACCTATAGGTAAATACAAGGCCATGTTTATTTTCTAGTAAGGCCATCATTGTTTGATACGTAAAATTCTTCAAAATAAAAATGGTCTTGGAGAACTTTGAATGGCTGATGTTTATTCGTCACTTTTAATTATATTTTCTGCATTCCAGCGAATGTTTTAAAATTAGCGTTAAAATGCGTGCAGACAAAGGGCGATAATTAAGCAGGCTCCAACACCTCGGTCCTCCTCCGCCATGCGGGACAAGGTACGAGAGAAGGTTATGGCAATTTTGTCAAATAACCAAATTATGCAGAAACTACACCATAGTTGATATGTTTAAGACGCGTTTTCTTAGATGTAGCAAGGAGTGTGTTTGTCTTCAGAAAAAAAACATTGCCTTTCCCATTATTGCAAACCATTGAATATCGAGGCTAACATTAACGGATAAACGTTATAGGTATGCGCACTGATTTGTTACCATTATTCACTTGTCTAACTAAAACGAAAAATACATTCTGATGCTGCAAAATTTCATGAAAGGACCCCATGTATGTTGGTTCTGTCAGTCAGCACAATGATCAGGCTATTATGGTCGAATGCTGTGCAAAGTAAGCGTCCTGTAATTAGGGTGCGCGTGCCACCCTGATTATCTTGTTAATTCATCAACAAAAACATTTATTATAATTAATTATTGGACAGGGTAGTTGTTATTGAGCGGGTGTGCTACTGGTAGACGAGGTCTGTTTTAAGTGTGACAGATTGGTCGGTGGGGGAAAAACCGTTGGATAGACATTAAAAAAAAATGCAACTCCGGTTGAATAATCAACAGACACGGAGGGAGTAAGAGTAAGGGTCGCCACGAGTATAATATAAACCGGTCCTCCTGAAAGATATATTCCAATATGATATAACTGTGAAGAATAGGAATGTGTTTAGCTAATGTTTTATCAGAAATATTTAATGGCATTGATGTGATAAAATAGTCCCTACTCTATCAACCTGACAGAAAGGTGCATTGCCTTCTATCGAATACATTTAAGTTAGTTCTGTGACTGTCAATACAAACAACTTGTATTGAACTTCTCGTGTACCAATTAATGTATTATTTATGTATCAATTCATGTATTATTATCATAGTATTAGTAGCCTATTTAAATAACAAGGCCTTTATACTCCAGGCCTTTCACGAATTACTGTTTAAATCGGTCGCTATAACAGTTTGACTGGCAGTAGCAAATTCCTCGAGCTCAAGGCTAAGGGGTTTTTAATGGGTTTTAACACCTAAACTGAGTCAAGAGGCGTTTTGACAGTGGGAGATGAGGGGAGTTAGCCTATAACTGGAAATTAGGTAGCTTGTTTGGTTAAGTCAATTCCCTAGGCCTCCTTATCAAAACAATTCGATTGCCTCCTGAACGTTCTTCAACCTTGGAAATCAAATTACAGCGAGCAATTAATTAGGATGGAAATGGCAAATAACCTATTGGGCACAGTCGAGTTCCCTACAACTTATGTATGAGTACTGAAGTAACCTTCTGTTTTCAAATTGTAATGACATCCTATTCACATTGACATCCATTACCTATGCAGGCAAGAAAAGAGTGAACTGCTTGAGCTTGTGAAATGGCTACTGTACAAAATGGGCTCGTTAAGTTGACTGCATTGTTTGCTACTTTTCAGCAACGGGGGTTTGTTATCTGACTTACTTATCGCATCTCCAATGTCTTTGTCTCGGCAAATGGCCCCCAATCAATTCCCTTACATTTTAGACAATTAGCAAGGTTCTATGTAAATGGTAATCCTTTCTGCGTCTTAATGTGAGTGCATTTGAGCAACTGGGTTTTGTACTTTATGACGACTTGTTGCAATTATAGGATGTTGCTTTTTTTTTTCCTGCCAGTGGATTGGGGGTGTGGTGGTTGAGGGAGGAACGTTTGACAAGATGAGCCACGCTCACTTGATAAGGACAGCTGGGGGTCTGGCTGTTTTAAGAGCACAGTGCAGCTGGATTGAGTTTATTCCCAAGTAATCACAGCACTGAGTCCATCAAAAGCTATTTAAACTGGTTGCAACTTGCTTTGCTCAAACTGTTATCTTTTTGTGATTTAAACAGGCATCCTTCGGCAAAATCGAGATACCGAGAAAAAGAACAGATAAACCACCAAGGACATCTACGGGCCTTATCCAATTTTCAAAATTTTCTCCAACTTTACCCCCCAGTCCAACATTAGCATGATGTCGTATCTCAAGCAACCACCTTACACAGTCAATGGGCTGAGCTTAACGACCTCCGGAATGGACCTTCTGCATCCATCTGTAGGATACCCAGGTGAGTTACAGCACATTTTATGCGTGTGTATGCATGCTTTAAGTATTTAGGGTATGCCATATCTTTATTTGTTTATTGTTTACAAATAGGGGCAGATCGCGTTTATTAAGGCAAACATGGTTTTATGGAATTTGAAAAAAGAATTGTTGTTAGTAATAGCAATAGAATTGTTGTTCATGCTCATTAAAATGTTACAAACAGGAGAGACAATGTGGGCAGTAAAATATGTTCGTTGTAAATAATTTTTTTAAAGAATCTAGATTAAGTTCTTTAACTATTCAGTACTCCTTTATATTCAGATTTTCCATGTAGGCAGAATTAACATACTGAGTTACGCATCTGTATTTAACAGCGACGCCGCGCAAGCAGAGACGAGAAAGGACGACTTTCACACGAGCTCAACTTGACGTTTTGGAGGCACTGTTCGGCAAAACTCGCTATCCTGATATATTTATGCGCGAGGAGGTAGCTCTGAAAATCAACCTGCCAGAGTCTCGTGTACAGGTGAGTGTTGACCATCGCATAAATACTGCCTATTCCGGTAAAGCGTATGACCTCTGTTTGTTGCAACGCAAACCACAAGAGACCCATGGAACGTCGCCAAAACAACTATTGGCACAAAAGAAGGGTAACAGACGTAATGCAATACTCTTTTTTATTATTATTTTTAGGCTTGACAAGTGCCTTTCTGCATCAGTATAACAAATATTTGTATTCAAAGTCTATGGTCAACCCAGCTTGAACACAGGAAAAGTATTGGGTCCACACGTAAGTTAAAGGAATGCGTTCCTGCGTAAAGACGGGTCACCGTATTAAGGATGGATATCCTAAACTGTTTGGGTGATTCATTGAGTTTGCCCATTTGCGTTTATTTTAGGTTTGGTTTAAGAACCGAAGAGCAAAGTGCCGCCAACAGCAACAGCAGCAGCAGAATGGGGGCCAGAACAAGGTACGACCAGCCAAAAAAAAGAGTTCTCCAGCCAGAGAAGCGAGCTCTGAGAGCGGGGCGAGCGGCCAGTTCACGCCTCCCTCAAGTACTACTTCAGTCCCGACCATCTCAACCAGCACCGCGCCGGTATCTATCTGGAGTCCAGCCTCCATCTCTCCGCTGGCGGACCCACTCTCTACCTCCTCCTCCTGCATGCAAAGATCTTACCCAATGACCTACACACAGGCCTCGGGATACAGCCAAGGCTATGCCGGATCAACGTCATACTTTGGCGGAATGGACTGTGGTTCTTACCTTACTCCCATGCACCACCAGTTGTCTGGCCCCGGGACGACCCTGAGTCCTATGAGCACCAATGCGGTCACAAGCCATCTGAACCAGTCCCCTGCCTCCCTTTCCACTCAGGGCTACGGAGCCTCGGGGCTAGGCTTCAACTCATCAGCGGACTGCTTGGATTATAAGGACCAAGCCGCGTCCTGGAAGCTGAATTTCAATGCCGATTGCTTGGATTATAAAGATCAGACTTCTTCGTGGAAATTCCAAGTCCTGTGAAAATAACAATATGTAAACTATTAAAACAAAGACAATGACGATTAATGAAACATATTACCCTGCCATCCTTCAAAAAGATATATGCTTATAAGACTGAGTATTTGTGCTGTCGGTAAGGAACTGCACGAATGAGCTGTCCGTGGCACCTCGTGTTGTTGGCTGGATGTTTTGGCCGGTAAAGGAGAAATTATAATTTATTTTATCACTGGCAAACAGATTTTCTTTTTATTAACCTCACAGGTTGTAACCCTATCATCTATGTCTGTCAGTGTGCCTCTATGCTTACAGCACCTGTTGGTTAATTTAAGGAAAATTTAGAGTGGACACTTATTTATGGTAGGCCTGCAGTACATCACAGCCACGGAACAAATCTTTACCCAAGAACAAAATTGCTAGGGGAGCCGATCTTTTGGTTAAGTGCTTGGGATGGACAGGCGTCGTTAAGCCTCTTACAACTTGCCGACCAATCGGCAGAACGACACTTTGATCAGGATGGTGTGTGGACTGCGCGCCCCCGAGGCGACATGGATGCACTACTTTATTTAAGAAAAAGTGTTTATAAGAAATCAATATGTAGTTTCTAAGAGACAATCAGTGTGTGTCTTATATAAATGGTACATGTGTTTTTTTTTAATCTGTGCTAGCCTTCAAACTGTGATCTGTTGTATTGTATGCAATTTGTGAGCTCCCTCGCATCAGCGATGAGTCTCTGCTGTGATTTTAATAGATTTTTAACTTTTTGAACAACAAAAAAATTATCGATAATGGTAAATAATAATGATTTCAAGACAACCTGACTATTCCAATCCATTCAACATCTTAGCCAAAACTGGGGAAAAACTAGATAGCTGAGAGCTCTAGACTTGCCGTGTCCCTCTCAATCGAAGACACTGATTGCGGATCTCTAACATGGCTCCGAAGATGGTGTGATCCCACCGCTGAACAGACATGAATAAAGGTCCTTATCTGACCCTCTCATTTATCGATTAACTATGGATTTACTATTGCTGTATGGGTTAGAGAGACTGTGTGAGGGCGCGAGAGTGTTTTTGTGTTTTTATGTTCGTTTGTGTGAATCGAACAAATGAAATATTCATATGGATAAAATGGACAAAATAATGCATTTTTGTGTTTTAAACTTGTGATAAGTGCAAGTTCATGCTAAAAGTAAAGTAAAATATTAGTTGCCAAGATGAGGACAAAAAAAATTGCCTATCCGATAATACTATATTTTCTATTAAAATGAATGGATGAAGTTAAGAGATATCTGCGGTATAAAAGTGCCACTATCAGAAATACGTCGATAGAATAAATATTCAAACGTCATATAAAACCCCATAGGCCAGTTGTGATTAACTTTTTTTAAATGTATTTGAAGGGGCGTCTTGTCATTCCCATTGAGATTTTTGCCCGTACATCAGGTTTTAAGAGATGTGTTAATAAGGTCTTTAATTACCATTTTAGTAAGTAATCATTAGCCACTCATGGCCGTTCGATTCGTCTCCAACGGTATCTACCTGCTGCAAAATGAGTATTTCTATAATAAAAAAAATTAACTGCTGTGCGACAATCATAAATCACTGTAATAATACCAGTGTAGACTATATTTTAAGGCATGTGTTGGTTTATGAAGCCATTTGATACGATTAAGTTTGCTCTTCCAGGTTAAATTCTAAAAAGAGCCAGCTACAACATTATAGTGAACAGTTAGCCCTGCGCTGTGTTGTACTATATGAAAAATAATCTTGTTTTCTTAAGCAAAAGTCATCGTATAGCACATTTTAATTAGCCTATGTTGCTTTTTTGTTTGTTTCCGGTCCCTAGTTTCAGATAGTCTCAGCGACAGGAATGTGATTCTTGGGAAAGTAGTTGTTAATCCTGGCCTCAAAGAGAAGCTAATCCCAATATTTTACTAGCGGGGTTTCTTTAGGGCACAGACGAGCGGCGGTTTAATTCAAAAACCGCTTCAACTCCGTATTCTATAGGCTGGTCTAATAAATCAGTTCGTTTTAAGCAGCCTGGACAAACACTGAGCTTTTTTGTTCAACTCGTGGATTGACTCGTTTTCTACTAAAAGAATGAGACTATGCCTAGCTACAATTCATGACTTTTTAATATGGACATACATAGCCTATTTTAAGAACCTTTAATTGCAGATTGTTAACTTGCTAAAAGCTTCCAAGATTCTGCCAACTGAAATGAGAAAATCAATTAAAAGGCAACAAAAGAGTAAAGTTAATCATATTTAAACATAGCTCTCTGGAAAGTTCCACGACTCCTCATTGCACTTTTTTGTGCCGACAAATCCGATTTAAGGGGTACACTGTTTCTGAGAACAATTGGCACCCCGGAGTCCTCTGGAGCTCAATGGAGAACTTCTACAAAACTAAATATGGAAAAGGCAAAGAAAAGAGACGGTAAAAGGGTTTTACCGTCGGCTGTCGGTTATTTCTAAAAGTCTGACTCAGACCAGGCAACGTTTGGGCTATTGTGAGTTGACCGAGTGCGAACTCAGACAGGCAATTGAATATATAATGACTCGACATGCCTCTGCAACAATTGTTAGAAGTCGAGCATTCAATTAGTATCCTTGACATTGCCAATAATGTCTCCTTTATTTCAGTACTCAGCAAAGGAAATATACTAATTAAAACCTGGGTTTACAATTATCGAACCATTAAAAGAGTGCCGAAGACTTAGATTTTTATTCAATTTAACTCCTTGTTTGATAAAAAAAATAGTTGGTCAGAGGAATATAGGCGTCCAAAATATTGGATGGTAAGGAAAAGTTTGTTTGTATAAATCTAGTCTAATTCAGTTCAAGTAGCCTAATTGCAAGAACAAAACATAATAAACGTAAATATAACAAACATTTAAACAGTAACAAATACCAGTAAACAATAGCTGCAATTTTCTGAACCGTGAGTATTAATGAGATTGGGTCTCCTCGTGTAATGTAAAACAAACTTTCCTCCTCCATCTAGATTGTTACAATGTGTTTCCATTTTTGGAACTGAAGGTCACTTGCAGAGAACATTCATAGGCTATGTAGATTTTTATATCAAAGAATTTGGTTTGACCGTAAATGATCAGTGTTCATTGGGATCCTAACGATAAACGGTCATTTGGATTTGTCCGTAAAGTATGCATTGACGAGATTTGCTAATAAATTCGATTTATGCTCGGGAATTAGGTATTCAGATTGGGCAATGGCCTATAGTCATACATTCACAGAACATATTAATGGGACATTCTAATGAGAAACAATATACCAATTCGTACAATGCAATAAAGGTAATTCTGTAATTAGGTCAGAGTAAATATGTCAAATAGCAAAAGGTGCAGGCATATAACCATTCGATAAATGAACATCAATAAACATGCTGCTAAATAGCGCTCGAACAGTGTAAGACAATGGAGCTGACATTTAGTTGAGGAGAAACCCTTTGAAACTTGATGCCCACAACATTGCTTAAAAGCACAACACGCACAACGTACCAAGAAGATTGGTCATCTTAATTAGTCACAATAGATCATCGTCGCTTATTATTCATGTGTTTACTACCTCTAATGTATTTCCACTAAAAATGGTCCCACTTACTATTTATTTTATCCCGCGCCATCTTAAGAACATATTGGGTGTTTTATTTTACCTTTTTTATCTGGGAATTGCGCTGTAATTCTTATTCCTGGATAAGGCTTGAAATACAGTCTTGCTATTTTACAAGTGTGCGGACAAATTGTGACTTCTTAGCCTTGTCATCGAAACCTAAGGAAGACGCAGGGGAAATCATTTAGAGTGGGATGAAACCTTTTGCAGCCTCTTCCAGCCAGACTCCTAAACAATACGTTAATAATCAAGACATTCTTAAGGACATGTGGCTCACTGAGGGTTGTACATTTTGAATGTGATGTGGTTTATGTGTGCACACGTCAAGGTAAGACTTAGACACCAGGTACGCATATCCGACTTGAAGACCCCATTCCTACAGTCAGAATCCGTGTTTTAATCAATAGCAAGCCAAGGCGAAGACCATATGGGACCGGCAGACGCTGCATTAATCCCTTCGAGTTTTCTTCCATTTCTCAACAATAGGCTGCATTTGCGGCACTGACATATCTTGGTCCCGCTAGTATGGCACGAGCACAACCACGGCCAGGACTGCCCAACAAAGCTTTCACTGGAGATTTGGGGAAACTGTTAAAAAAATGTTTACTGGCCCCATAAGGAATGCCCAGACTATTATCTGTGATTACAAAGATCAACCCAATCGACGGGACGGTTCAAATGAGAACACAATGATGTCCAGTTGTATATAGCGGTTTCAAATAAAACCCGTCTACAAAGTTATCGGGTCTGAGGTAGTTTTGACCCACACTACAACATATATTCTAGTTGCGAAACAGTCCATAGAGGGACAAAAAGTTAACTACATCGATAACAAGTTTCCAGTCGACGACGGCACGTGAATAATCTCAATCGACTATACCAACCGTGGTTAGACTTTGGTCCGCTATCAACAAAATTGCAATCAAGAATTAGCTTTTTTGTTTACATTTTATATGAATACATTATACGAATTTTCTTAACTAATGTGAAGTGTATTGCAAATCAGAAGAATTGTTAACTCTGTTTACTCAGTCGCACTTGCTTGGAAACTAATATTTTTATCAACAGTGTTTATAGAAAACAAGCAAGAAACCAGTCCAAACATTTGTATGGTAAATAGAGTCCATAAAGATTATACACATGCCAAAGTTGACGAGATACGTGCTTTTGCTGATTTAATTAACGTCTCCCATTCGAAGGAAAGTAAAATAGCAAAATAGCTACTGCTTCTTGCATTCAAAGCTAATTCCGATAATATTTTAGACGGATTTTGTTTGAAACGCAATTTAGCCTACTTAATTGTCTTTTCTGTTAAAGCGTCCTATCGATTAGGTTGATCCATGTATCGACTAATTAACTTTTCTGTAAGGCTATACGTTGGCAGCTAAGTTAGATAGAATCGCTTCTCAAGGTGTGGTCGAAGCTACCGTTTACAAAGTTAATTATATTTCATAATGATTTACTTAGTGAAGATTATGATCTGGAATTAGTGAATTTGGCTAAAGTGTGTATCATCATACCATACTGTCTGTCTGGGCATGTCTCTAATACAAAATGTTGATCACCACCAGTTTACGATAGAATTATTAAGTTAAATAGGACGCCTATAAAAGCCTATGTCGTCATGAGTCCTAGACGCCTCGGTATGTTTTCCGCTTTTCATCTGTAATTACCTGCAATATA
This sequence comes from Novumbra hubbsi, assembly GCA_016801125.1. Classification (NCBI taxonomy): domain Eukaryota; kingdom Metazoa; phylum Chordata; class Actinopteri; order Esociformes; family Umbridae; genus Novumbra; species Novumbra hubbsi. Next base: position 13,789 of record JACXGK010009105.1, read on the forward strand.
AGTTATGTATACAAATTCTCAATAAATATTTTCGTGAAATATTGTGGGTCTACAAGAGGCCGCATGTAAACACAAGAAAAACAACAAATGTATTTGAACTATAAAAACGGGCAAATTAAGGTTACACTCTCAAGGGACCTCTCTAAATAAAATAAATGAAAATAACAGTAGGCTAATTATAAACTCTCTGAACAAAGTATGATGATATTTGTGCAGAATTCTACTTGAAAATGAAACTTCTACTTTCGGGCAAAAGTTTTATAATTCAAGATAAAGGAGTGTGGAATAATGAATCTTAACCACCAGACTGATTTTCTAAGGCAGTTACCAAGATATTTGCCTGACCCCCATAACCACTACCACCACTACTACTACTACTGTACACTCGTGAAGATATATTAATAATAGTAATATCAAATATTAATCCACCACTATGAGCTCCACATTTGCTTATCCAGGCTCGACACACATAGGCCTATATTTTCAGTATTACTTATTTAATTTTTTGTGACATCATCAATGAATTTGATAATCTTGCCAAAGATTAAATTAAAAGGGTTTGTAATCATAATAACAGATTTGTATATCTAAATGAAGTTTAAAGGGATTGGAATAAGCGCACTAAAAAGCATGTGATTTTAATTTCTACGACTGCTCACACAAATCCGTGGATTTACAGAGATAGGAAACTGATAACAGTACTACCAGCATGCCCAGTTGGAGGTCTGATAAACGAGAGGACCACACGCTAAGATATTGCTTATACAACAACGCTAAAATCGATACTATCCACTATGCGAACAAATATATATTTATATTCAATTTAATATATTTCGCTTTCTTTTGCTTGACAACATGCTTTACCTTACTTGTGATATGCATCAAAACTTAAATTCAACATCAAATAACAGTTTCTGAGATTAAAAGTGCAAAGTAAATCTTATTCGACGGAGGTCCACAAGTGACAAAACAATCTGTCCTGTAATATGCAATAACATGCCTCGTATTCCTCTGAACAGGTGCTGGTTACCAACTAATACGTGGTTTGTGGTGTCTGAAAACAGATCATTTCTATTCTTCAGCCTCTTACTGTCAAGGGCCAATAAGATCTCTCCATACGTGTCATCGATATGTTGTTGATCAGGCTAATTGTCAGGGGTAATCCAAAGCGTCGGTGTAGCTACTAATCAGATCATGGTGTAGCCTTTGCCTACGGAGAGGGGTTTAAAGGTTCCTCCATTAGGCAGAATCATATTTTGTTATTCAGAAGTGGAAACAAAAACATAAACTGATTACAGGGTCTAAGCATATGGGTCTCAAAATTACTACTTCTATTCATTCCTACCTAGTTACTAAATATTACGTCCGTTTTGGACTGAGGGATATAACGACTCCATCTTTCATCATAGGAAACATATCAACCGCCCTTTGACACAAGGCATTAATATCCTAAAAAGCTCCTAGTGACAAATTGGAAATACTTAAGGTTGGATTAGGCTACGTGTCTGGTGATGTCATACATGCAGTTTTTTGATGGGGACTAAAGTGCTCTACATGAGTGCAATGCTAAATGATAATCTGCCGATCAACAAATATTCCCAGAAAAGACCACTCCAATGGTAGGTGAGTGGCCACAGTCCAGAAAGGGTGATGGGTGTGTAAACAGCGTCTGTTTTGAAAGGTTATATGAAATGTATTTTGTGTTTTAATCCTAGAAATGTATAGTTAACATTTACAGCCAAACTTCACTCATATGCAAAGCTGTATCTAGGACCACCCCCACCACCCAGGAGGAATATTTAGAGATTGCCATAATTCAGGTCTAAGCATTTTTTTTGAGAGTTTAAAGAGGACAACAATGATCATAATCAATTTAAAGGTGTGCGAGTGGAGTACATCAAATCTTTTGACAAATAATTTAAAATGCATTCAGCCTGGAAACAGGACAACAATATTAGCACAGTGGCTAAGAAAAACTCCCTATAAGTGAGGAACCAGTCCCAGAGGGTGACCAGACCAGGACTGGGTGATGTTTAAGAGTACAAATAACAATGCATACATTCATATGGGCTGTGTCCAAAGTCTATAAAGCCTAATGTAGGTCACTAACATGACCAGATGGGAAGGACAGGGACAGTCCAGTTTGGGATGATAAGGGGTCAGCAGGGTAGTAGGTGGAATCGTCAGGTACCCAGATTCAGAGAGTCCCCTAGTTGGACAATAATTAGCCCAGATCCCCCTTCAGAGAGTCCCCTAGATGGACAGTAACTAGCCCAGACCCCCCTTCAGAGAGTCCCCTAGATGGACAGTAACTAGCCAAGATCCCCCTTCAGAGAGTCCCCTAGATGGACAGTAACTAGCCCAGATCCCCCTTCAGAGAGTCCCGTAGATGGACAGTAACTTGCCCAGATCCCCCTTCAGAGTCCCGTAGATGGACAGTAACTAGCCCAGATCCCCCTTCAGTCCAGTAGATGGACAGTTACTAGCCCAGATCCCCCTTCAGAGAGTCCCCTAGATGGACAGTAACTATCCCAGATCCCCCTTCAGAGAGTCCCCTAGATGGACAGTAACTAGCCCAGATCCCCCTTCAGAGAGTCCCCTAGATGGACAGTAACTAGCCCAGATCCCCCTTCAGAGAGTCCCCTAGATGGACAGTAACTTGCCCAGATCCCCCTTCAGAGTCCCCTAGATGGACAGTAACTTGCCCAGATCCCCCTTCAGAGTCCCCTAGATAGACAGTAACTAGACTTGGGACTGGGGAGACGGGGGAAAAGCACTCCACACCCCCCGAAATATGCACAGACTGAACAACAGCCACTTTTTATAACTTTTTTTAAATTAGGGGTTGTACATCAATGAACTGTTGGTGTTTGTCATCCAGACAGCATAAGCCCTTTGAAGTCATGGCACACAACTATACACACAACGTGATTTGAATATCTGTCATGGGAAGCAAGAGCACTGGCCTCACTTTCTTCACAGAAGTTCTAGAACCACTTCAGTGATTAGACATTGCATTTCCCTTCCTCAATACTTATCCGTTCTAGGCAAATGAAAGCGGTTTTCTTTGCTCCACGATGAGTCTCTGAAAGAGAGGTTAATTGTTAATATTATGGAAGCATGATAAGGGAGAGAAAATTATTGGCTGTCATTCGGCCCCTCTCTCTTTCATTCTATTCTGTCTCAAGATCTGCTTCTCATATGTCCACAAAGGCTCAGGTTTTTTGTGGAAAAGGTGACTGAGCTCTCACAGGACCACCTCATTATCGTGACCAAAAGGAGAAATCTGATCACAACGCACTGTTCCACAGCCAGTTTCTGTGTTTACGTTTGAATTATTGAAATTAGGGTTAAATTAAAGTCAGGATGTGGAACAGTACGTTTTGTCAACCAGTGCCACGATACCCCAGGGACAGCCAAGTGACACGGCTAATCAGACCTGTGTGGAGTATAGGGGAACAGGGCTACGCTGTTGAGAGAATACATTTTCAAATAAAAAATATTTCCATTGTACGACTATAGTCGTCCTTTTCTGTTTTGCCTGTGTCTCCACGTGACTCCACATGACTTCAGTCCAACAAAATGTTATAAAATGTTGACATTTTCAACCATTTCATGTGTACAAGCATCTTAAGACATGCCCGTTGGTGGTTTTGGAACCCCAGTTCATTTAATCTGATTCTCAAAGCCAAAGGGTACCACAGTGTGGCCACATCCAAGTCCGTACAAAATAAAGTTTGATAAAAAAAAAAAAAAAAAGTTTTTTAATGTCATTTCGGTTGAGTGAAAAGAAATATGATACACACGTAAATACATATAAGAGCAGCGGGAACGAATGAGATTAGAGGAAAGTCAGAGCCACCGTGCGTACATCCACGTGGTTCCTCCCAGTAAACCCCGTCCCCACCTCCGCGAGACCTTGACTAATTTCATTTGGGGTTTTTTAATTATTTTACAGTGCAGGGTCAGGAGAAGCGGCTCCAGCTGTCACAATACTGTCAGCTGTCACCCTGGCAGACCCAGGCCCACCGTGCTGCTGAGCTAAGACAGGATTAGACAAAATGAGGAGAGCCCGGTCTGCATGCCTGGTCCACTCAGTTCTGCTCCCAATCATCTTACTGCTCTGCCCTCCTCTCCTCTTAGCCTCCCTGGCTCAACCAACACTACTTCTGGATCCAGAGCCCATCTCCTGCTGAGCCCAAACCACAGCAGAGCAGAACCAGCCACTGGCAGAACACTCACAGAGGCTCATCCGTGCACGGTTCTGGTAGGCTTAACCAGACAGAATATGAAAGTAATTAACTGAAGAAATCTTAATGAACACATGTTCAAAAATAGTTGTATATATAAATGTAATAAAAAGCTGAGTGCTATTACACTTTACAGCACCAAATAAATTAAATGTTTCGTCAGCTAAACAAACTAGGTTATTGGCCTTTAAAAAAAAAAAATGTATTCTCAATTCCAACACATTTTATATCCCCAGTACATAATACATTTGCCAGTGTTTTAGCTTGGAAACAGCGCCAACAAACACATTAACAGGATATAAAGTGTTGAAGTTTTCTGTCACTCTCCAGTAACAGATTTCCAGAGAACCAGAGAACGCAACCTATCCAAAGGAATATCTCTCTGCAGGCCAAGCAATGCTTAGAAGTCGTGGGTCTAATTTCTGAAGTCAAGTTGTACTAAGGTAGTCAAGTCTTAGTTATTAGGCTTGCTTGACTGTTCTATGCCTCCGATTGGACAGCCTCTTCTAAGCCCCATCCCCTACCACCTGTTAGCGCCTGCTTTGCTAGCCTGCCGGCCTCTCTCCTGAGACCATATGGGGCGGTGTCTGGGGCAGGGTGACGAGGGAGTCGTTGGGTATAGGGACAGATGCAGCTTCTCCCCCAACCCACTCTCTAACCCACCTGTTTGTGCCGCAGACGAGGGCCGAGTTACCAGACGCGTGCCATACCCACGGCCCGGCCACCAGTTCTCATCCCACCCCAGACAAAGGGCCTGCCCAGGGGGAACACAATGCCGTGAGGCTGGCAGGACCGTGGCCGCAGGCTCCAGAATCACGTGCCCACTTCTGTGTGTGTGAGCGTCAGGGGGCATCTGTTCTGTGTGTGTCACCAAGGTATTATGGGTTAAGGAAGGGAGGGGGTGAAAACAATTGTATTCATTATGATTAAATGAGGTCCACACAGAAATGCATTGTGGGATCTAGCGGTGCCCAATCATAACAGGTCAATCTCCAGTGTAAAGCTCCTCACCATTTCTGCCGTTTAACGTGCCGTTACAGTGTATTCCTTTGTCATATTCCTCTATTCTCCTATCTGCTATAAAAAGCATAGAGTAAGAGCTGAGCAACTATCATAACATCTTTACTGGCACAGAATCAGAATTAGGTCAATGTGTACTGATTCATAAATACTGGCGTTTTCAGCATTTGTGACCCTTTACTCAGCCCGGCTAGTTGAACCTCACAGTCTGTTTCCCTCAGCCTGTAACCTGGGATATACAGTCTCTTTCAAGACCTTCTAAACAGGGCATTTGCCTGCTGATACCACAGAGATGTTCACCCAAGGATGTAGACTTTGTGTAGTGTCAGCCATGGACGCTGAATCTGGGCAAAATGATACGGATGTAATCCCATATAGAAACAGCTAGTGGTTGCATGGAAGAATCGATGGAGCGGTAAGACAATTGTCAGAACTGTATCAGGTTTCTGTGCAGTGCACACGCGTATCGTGCAATTTTCCCTTGATTGACTCCCACAAAAGCTGCGGGGTATGACTCCAACATGCCGCTGTAAATTCAAACGCTATGGAAATGATTATGCAAATTTCGATAAGTCTATCTAGCGTTTTACTTCCTCTCCTAATGTAAATAAGCCCCTGGGGTCGCTGAGGTCAAGACCCTCTGTGCTCTGGTGAGGATCTTTCCCCAACAATCGACAAAAAAAAAACGAAACAATGTTTTGGATACTGGGCCGCGTGAATTGCTAGTTATCGCCTTGACCTGGAAAACTGATCGCTGTAAAAGTTAGTGCGTTTCTTCTTCTTTTGTACTTGGTATTTCAGTTCAACCCGTTGTGATGTAAAGAATTGAATTGAGGTAATAACATGGTTTGCCTGTGTGTAAGGATGTATAGCTCAGTCTAGACTGTGTTACATCATAAAGAGTGTGTGTGTGTGTGTGTGTGTGTGTGTGCACTGCTGTCATGAATAGTATCGCTGCAGATCAACAACAGACTGTCCTTCCTGGCACGGGCACCCCGCTCTGACCTACAACGAGCCCTGGGGTTTTACCAGTGCTTGGCCTACTTTCAGGAACAACAACCCATTTGTTTTGTTTTTCCCATTTCCATTAAAAAAGAAAGGAAAGGAGGGACAGCTGAAGCACGGGGAACTGAACAACAAAAACAGGACTGACAACAATGACGACAACAATAGTGACACCCTAACAGAATCAAACACAACAACACAACGCAGCTGTGCGTTTAACACTGCATTAGTCAAGTGCACAGGACACTAATTGTCAGTGAATACTAAACACTGAACAACAGATAAGGGGACAATAACAACAAGTGTTTCTTAGGTGGTTTTGATGAGCGTATGAACACCAACCGAAATGTTTGTCACAGGAGACAGCAGGTCCTAAAACTGAATCAGCCACCCTCCTCTCTGGAAAGGAAGAACGCTACAGTTTACTAATGAGTGCAGGCCACAGCTTTAAGAGTCTGCAATTAGTGGAGGGGGAACACTGACCAAGGGGAGGGGGGACACTGACCAAGGGGAGGGGGGACACTGACCAAAGGGAGGGGGGACACTGACCAAAGGGAGGGGGGACACTGACCAAAGGGAGGGGGGACACTGACCGAGGGGAGGGGGAACACTGACCAAGGGGAGGGGGA
>JACXGK010009106.1:0-20691 GCA_016801125.1 Novumbra hubbsi
AGCCAACACCTGGTTTGGGTGGAATACGCCCGGAACACCCTGCCTTCCTCCTCGACCGGTCTCTCCCCCTTCGAGTGTTCCCTCGGCTACCAGCCTCCGTTGTTTCCGGAGCAGGAGGAGGAGGTCGGCGTCCCCTCTGCCCTGGTGTTTGTTCGACGCTGCCGCCGGACGTGGAGACGGGCTAGGGCGGCTCTCCTGCAAGCCAACACCCGGTCACAGAAACAGGCTGACCGCCGGCGGACCCCGGCCCCCCGCTACCGTGTTGGTCAGAGGGTTTGGCTGTCCACTCGGGACCTACCCCTCCGGGTTGAGAGCAATAAGCTGGCCCCCCGTTTCATTGGTCCCTTCCGGATCACCCGAGTTTTCAGTCGCTCGGTTGTCCAGTTTTTGTTGCCCCGCACCCTCAGAATCCATCCCTCCTTTCATGTTTCCCGTATTAAGCCTGTGTCACATTGTGCTCTGTCTCCTGTTCCTAGGCCCGTCCCTCCTCCCCGGCTCATTGATGGGCATCCTGCGTTCACCGTGCGGCGTCTCCTGAGGGTCCGTCCCCGGGGCAGGGGCTTCCAGTATCTGGTTGACTGGGAGGGCTACGGCCCTGAGGAACGGTCCTGGATCCCTGCCAAGCAGATCCTCGACCCGACCCTCATTGCCGACTTCCATCGGCGCCGTCCCGGTCAGCCGGGTATGCGCCCGGGTCGGCCGCCAGGTGGCGTCCGTAGGCGGGGGGGTACTGTCACGCCCTGATGGGTTTCACCTGTTCCCTTGTCTCCGCCCCCCCCCCACCAGGTGTTGTCTAGTTCCAATTACCCTCAGTGTATTTAGTCCCTGTGTCCCCAGCTGGCAGTGCCAGATCGTCTTGTCCAGTACAGCGACTCCAGCGTTTCATAGTCCTTGTTTCCTAGCCCTAGCCCAGTACCTTGCTTGTCTCTCGAGTTCCCGTTACCGACCTTCGCTTGCCCACCGACCACGTCTCTGCCCATCGTCTGACACACACACACTTGCCCCGTTACCGACCTTTGCCTGCCCACCGACCACGTCTCTGCCCATCGTCTGATACACACCCACCAGCCTTGTTGCCAACCCACGCCTGTATTTGACCACGAACATTCTGTGTGCTCACGCGTTGCACTTACCTGGATCCTGTCTGCCTTTGGGTCCTACATGCTTAATCCTGATAGTCTGGGCCAGGTGAGGCCATCTTTGATGAACTCTCTCCACTTCAGCTCGATGTGTATTGGGGCGTGATTCCCTCTCTGCCGCTTCGTGAAATCCACGATCATCTCCTTTGAGAGAGAGACTGTTGTCCTGGCATCATGTAGCCAGGTCCCCCACCTCTGTAAGTGGTCTCACCATTGTTGAAGATGAGACCCAAGGTCAGGGGTGGGCAAACTACGGCCCGAGGACCAAATGCGGCCCACAAGGCTGTTCCATCTGGCCCGCGGAAGGTAATAAAAATGTTTTGGGGGAAATTAAAAAACAACCTCACCAGTCCATTCTTATACACCTTTTTTTTTCTGGCCTGCAAATCATTTAGGATTAACAAATTACAAAAATGTGGCCCTTCATTTCATTTCAAAATCCGTGATGTGGCCCCCGAGCTAAAAAGTTTGCCCTCCCCTGCCCAAGACGGTGGTGTCGTCCACAAACTAAAGGATGATGTTGGGCCAGTGAGTGGCCACACAGTCATGCTGGAACAGGGAGTACAGAAGAAGACTGAGTACACAGCCCTGTGGGGCTCAGAGACTGTGCATAGGAAGTGAGGTTATCTATTCTCACCACCTGGTGTCCAACTGCAAACTGAGGAGTTGAATCCCAGGGTTGCTTAGGCAACAAGCTTAGTGGGCACACCAGTGTTGAATGTGGAGCTGTAGTCCTGCAGAGCATCCTCACGTATGTGTTGCTTCCTTTTTCCAGGCGGGAAAGGGCAGTGTGTGTCGTCAGGGTGATGGCATTGTCCGTAGATCTATTGGGGCGGTATGCAAATTGTAAAGGGGTCAAAGGTGTCAAGAAGGGTGGAGCCGATGTGGGTTCTGATGAACTGCTCAAAACACGTGATGATGGAGGTCAGTGCTACAGGGCGGTAGTCATTCAGGCAGGTGATGGAAAGTTTCTTCAGTACAGGGATAATGGTGGTCTGTTGAAGCAGGTGGGGACGGCTGACAGTCAGGGAGAGGTTGAATATAAAGGTATAGGTCTATGGTGTTGTGCTTGTCAGGGATGTGTCGCAGTCCACACCACATGTGTCTGGGGTTGGAGATGTGGTAGTTAGACCCCAACTTATCCCGGTAGTCTATTTTTGCATCTCTGATGGCATTCCACATATCAGGACCTCCTTAAAGCTGTCTTCAAATGCAAACAGTGGTAAGCAAAAGGCTATGTAGTGAATGCAGAGCCACTGTGCAACTTTCCTCTATGGCGCAGCAGGAGCTATTATGTCGGTATTCAGTCTTAAAAAACAGCTGGGTTATTTTAAACATGAAATTGGTGGAACACTGTGCTAGCAGTACAACCTATTGTGGCTAGCTTGGTGGAACACCGTGCTAGCAGTACAACCTATTGTGGCTAGCTTGGTGGAACACCTTGCTAGCAGTACAACCTATTGTGGCTAGCTTGGTGGAACACCTTGCTAGCAGTACAACCTATTGTTGCTAGCTTGGTGGAACACCGTGCTAGCAGGACAACCTATTGTGGCTAGCTTGGTGGAACACCGTGCTAGCAGTACAACCTATTGTTGCTAGCTTTACAGCTTCAAAGAGCTTCAATCTTTGCAGAAGCTACATTTCTAACAAAAGTGTGAACATTGAAAAACAAACCGTAAACAAATAAATGGAGACAGAAAGTATGAATTTAACATTTCTTTATGATCACATATGAATTCTCTTCCATTCATAACAATACGCACACTTAAACTTTTGTCAGACATCTAATGCCATTCATTGACCCCTCTGAACAGGTCTCAGCTACTACTCCAGTAGCTAGCTAAGTGAAATACCATGTAAGTGGAATGCTGAAGTGCAAATAATGTAATTGTAAATAGTACAAAGACAATCATTCAAATGTTGAAACTGAGAAATTGTATTGTTTTGGAAAAATACATTTTGAATTTGATGCCAGCAACACACTTCAAAAAAGTTGGGACGGGCATGTTTACAACTGTGTTGCCTCACGTCTTCTTTCAACAATAGGCGTTTGGGAACTAAGAAAAGTACGAAGTCATTGTTTCTAGCTAAAAAAAGAGTAATGCTACACGTATTGACAGTGTTGTACATGTGGGAAAGGAAGAAGATGTGTTGATAATATTGTAAATGCGGAAGAGAGCATCTGGTCTTTGTTTGGGACACATGTCTGACACGGCATTTGTTAATCTGCTAAAATCATCACTGTACCTGTTCATTGTTCTATAGGCATGTGGCCAGCTATCTTGAAAGGCTAATTTACAATGTCCCTATAGCCCCTTGGGGAAGGAGGGGCCATTTGCTTACTTAGGAAGGGAACATGTTATGTTGACATGAGACAGCTGCGCTGTATCTAACCACACCCCTTTGTTGTATAAGTGCTGTATCTAACCACACCCCTTTGTTGTATAAGTGCTGTATACCACCACACCCCTTTGTTGCATAAGTACTGATGATTCTCTGAGTTTCGGTAAATCTCATGATTTGTATTGTAACCATGATTTACTCTCTCATTGCAAGTAATAAAACTGCAAATTATTCCAAGAGAATCTTGTCCCTGTACTTACTTCCTAAAGCATTCTATTTAATGGAATTACCATCACAGGTTGCACAGGTATCCCAGCTCCTCCAAAAATAGCAGCATAAATGCTGTCGCAAGAAGGTTTGCTGTGTCTCCCAGTACACTCTCAAGAGGGTTATATTCTGTTCCCTTAGTTAAATGATCACTACCGGTTTTGTATTTTCTTGGCAGACTGGGTCACAAGTTTATTAACGTTGGTGCCCGGAGTCAACATGTTACATATTATTCACCCCAGGTGCAAACATCCAGAGAACCCCAGAATTGGCAGGTATGTCATTGGTCCCATTCGCTTTACTGAAAAGAGCTGTGACATGTGACAGACGTGAAAAAGTCTGGAGACGCCGTGGTGAACGTTATGCTGCCTGCCACATCATGACCGGTTTGGTGGCGGGTCACACAGACCACTACCTGCTAGCCAACGGTACCCTGACTGCTGCAGGGTTTGGGATGGAATCCTCACACCTATGGGCACAGCTTTACTCCTGGTGCAGGACAATGCCCGGCCTCACGTGGACAGCATGGACCTCATGTTCCCCAGACCTGAATCCATTAGGGAACCTCTAGGACGTTATGTATTGATGCATTTATGTCGCTGAGTAGTGCCCCCGACCGTCCAGGAGCTCATTGATGATCCAGGTCTGGGAGGAGATCCCCCAGGACACCATCCACTGTCTCATCAGGACCATATTCAGACATTGTGGGGAGTGCATACAAGCACATAACCCCTTACACACTACTGAGTCACATTATGAGTTGCCATGATGAAATTTAAGCAGGTTGGAACAGCCTGTGATTTCAATTGTTTAATTAGATTTTTGTGTTTGTATCCAGCCTGTAATCGGCAGGTGATTTTGGTTTACATTGACCATTGTTACCACATTTTGTTCTCAACAAATAACACAATGTACAGTAAACATTTTGATCTTTAATATATTTAGTTCATTGAGACCCGATGTGTAATTTATATATTACCTTAATTCCTTTGCACATCATAGCATTCTCTTTTAATTTAGAGTTTACACACTGTCCGAACTCTTTTTCAAGGGTTGTGGACTACCAGTGGACATTTAATTGCATAAATTAATTCAAGAGTGCCGTGTCCTAGATTAACAATGTAAAAACATGGAGGTTGTAAAAGCCAACACGAAACAGATTTAATTTGAAGTGTATCAAAAAATCCACTGTGGTAGACATGAAAGATCTACTATCGCAAACAACCGAATTTCAAGTTTTGCAGCTAGGTTTTATTGAGATGATGATTCGTATTTCAAATATGCGTGCATAGGCTTTATGAGGGTCAGAATGAGATGGCGGAATTAGAAGTGTCTCCAAACCTAAACAACATTGAATTAAAAAAAACGTTTAGTATCTAATACGTATTCAGTTTAATCAAAACATATTATAATCACTAGTTATAGAAAAAAAGAAATATATCGATATATATTTTTGAGAGAATCGATTCTAAAAAATGAAACGTCACGATCGGAAGTAGGAATACTTCGGATCGAACCGCCCATCCCTATATTATGGTGTCCACTCGATGTTTCTTGTCAGCTCAGCTATTTCAGCAGCTCGTTGAGAATATCGTCCTGCGCTTATTTTCAGGAAAGACTGCAGAATGGTCAAGCAACACTACCCGTACTTACCAAACAGGAGTGAACGGTTTTATGTGGAAACACCTGGTAGAAATAGAAATAGTTCTGGAACGTAGGTTCCACAACAATACATGTATGTTTTGTGACACAAGCTTTGACGATGCCTACATTTATTTTTTAAGTCTTACACACCAAACGTTTCAGCCAGGCATTAAGTCATTCATTGTTTAAACACGTATCTGCCACGTTAACTGTCAGTGTCACATTATTGTTTTTTTTGTGAATTTTTGTGAACGTCTGCAAAAGGAAATTACATTTTAATTTGAATAATTATTATAATACAGAGACGGCATTTGTCGACAGATTTAAATCTAAATAACCGAAGTGTACCCTAACTGGACAAAAACGGAGAGGGGATTCTCTACAAACCCGAATATAATCGGCCGTCCTCTAGTTTCACTCTTCTGATGGAAAACGTAACCAGGTTATGTCATCCGATACGATTTTTTCTTTAAGAAAAACGCCTCAAAAACGAACCACTCATAACCTCCGATGCGCGCGTTTCGTTAACCACAGATGTCCGTTTGTAAAACATTGGGGGCTAACCTAAACATAGAGCCCAGAAAGCCCTGTCCTGGTGACGTACTTTAAGGCAATTGTAGGGCTGATAATCAACTGTGCAAAATGACACTCCGCAGTTTTAGAAATGAATAATATTACTTTAAAAAAACGGTGTTTTTTAAATTAAGGCCGAACAGCAGAAAGGAGTTTTTCCCTAGCTACTGTGCATCAACCCTGTGGTCGGTTGCTCTTTGGGGTTTCAGGCTGGGTGTTTTCTAAACACTTCGTCACTTTGTGACAACTGCTACACGTGATTGCTTGAAGAGGGATAAATGCATGGAAATTGAAAACTGCTAATCAAATTGGTGTACTCTGGACAAGGCAGTTCTGTGACCAATAGTGGTTTTAAAAATGCATGTAATTAGGGTAGAGACCTACTGTAAAAGGCATTTATAAGTGAAGAATTGTGCAAATGCAAAAATGTGTTCACTAATAAATATGAAGGAAAGGAAGAGGAACACAGCAACACTTTCTATAGACCTCTTGCTCATGTGGATGTTAAGCTATTAAAAACAGCGGTTTAGGATCATTATTTAATGTGAAATGAAAATCAGCGAGTATAGAGGTTGTCCTTTGGACAAGGAATGACGGTGACCGAAGTAGAAGTTGTTTATGTAAAAACAATTATATCAGAGGATTTTTTAAACTTTTATTTTTATAATGAGAATAAATACCCTTTTATAATCGTATATGTGTTGAAACAAATGGATATTGGCACAATAGTAATCTTTAAACAATGAGTTCTGCCTAACTAAACAGACAAGCCATGGTGTACCGTGGTCTACCTTCACCATATTCTATAAACACTTTTTGGCAGAGCTATTAACAAGCAAATTCCGAATATCAAACATATCAATAAATGTAATAAAGTTTGTTAGGCTACATCTTTTTCTAACGGAAGCCCAACTGTGGACCTTGCCCAAGCACTACAAATATGTGTCTTTAGACAGATAGAAGCCCCAGCATTCCGTACCAGACCAGGGCCACAGCATTTTACCTGGTGTTATTTTTTCCTGACGATCTGTATCTTTAAGAATCAAATTTTCTTAAATGATTTATCCTGAATGGCTTTCACTAAACAAATGCACCATGTTCACAGTCAAGTGATTAATTCTCAGGCCTCAGAAATCACAGATGTTCTACTGTCTAACTGATATCTTTCAATTCCACAGAAAGAAGAAATCGTGTGTTTTATTGAATATAAATACCAATCTCAAACGCATGACATTTTCCTGTACAGTCCTGCGTATGCTAATGCATTCAGAGTACAAACAGGGTGGTCCGCACAGTAAAATTAGATACGTTTACAGTAAGTATTTTTATTTCTGAAAGTCTGCACAATTTCATGCAACTGTAAAACGGGCCGGATTCCCGCATTGTTGTTGTTCTTCTTTCCTCTCTCTTTCCGAATAATGTTATGTATCGTTAAATGATGTGTTAAGTTATGGTCGTGACTGCATTAATATACTTTAGGCTAGTTGTTTGCAATACACCGAATACTAAAAGTATAGCTATTACTTTCCTTTTTTACCTTTTTTTTCCTTATGTAAATACATGCTCCAGTAAAGTCTGAAATAGCTTACTGATACCTGATATCTACAAAGCTAGTGTAAAGAGGCACATGTAAACGTTATCGTCACCGTCCCGAAAAGTACAGCAACATCCGTTTCTATTGCGTTGTCAGTATTTAGATAGGCTAACCATCATACCAGAGACACTTGGCCCATGGTCCGCCAATCGAATGGATCTATCACAGTACGTCACGGAATGATCCTCGGACTTAAAGTATTGCATCACTTGTGATGTGGGTCAATGTTGAACTTCTGATGGACGGCTTGGCACGTGTACCGAGAGGCGTAGTGTGTACCATCACTTTAAAAGAACAAGATGCTCAGTGGATGATTAACTCAAACAACTACGTATTTTTTGTATTAATGATTCACTGATGACTGTCGAAGTACTTTCGAAGAGCTGGATTATGCAAATAACTTCAGGGACGTGACTTTTTAGCACCCCCCCCCCATAGTCCCACAGTATAAGAAGACATTCTCACTGTATATGGAACAAGTCAGTCCATCAAGGAACGAATGCATTGATGCCTCATCAAGATTAAGCCGATGAAGCTTAACTAACACCTTCAACAAAGACAAAAAGGTACTGTAATATCTTATTTTTTGTCATGATTTTATTATTTTGTGCAAATGCTTTAGATTTCAGATGACTTGTCTTGCATTGAGAATTGTCTCTTTATTTTGCTCCATAACGGTTCCACTTGTTTCAGTTTATTATGTTAAAATGCAAACATTTTGTATACTTTTAATTCCTTCTATAATAAATTGTTTAGTTCATGCAGTTTTGTCTTGTTAGGCAGTTATGCGATCTTGGGGATGTTCTAAATTATTTGATATTGTAACACCTTAAACCTAATATGAACAAATGTATATATATATTCAAATCATATGCTGAGCTAATATATTCCTTCTCTTTCCTTTGTCCTCAAGGACCCAGACAGGCTCGACATTGTACCAAAACTTTCTCCAGTGAAATCTGCCCTCAGCCAACACAATCAGCCATGCCTCCTCAGCTGCAGTCCCAGAACCAGACCAGCATCAGGGTTGTCCAGGGGGACCTAGGGGCCTTGAGCCCAGCCGTCAGGGAGTTTGTGGAGACAAACATCACCCTGTGCCAGCCCGAAGCACTGCACATCTGTGACGGCTCTGAAGAGGAGAACCGTGCCATCCTTACCCACCTTGAAGAGCAGGGCATGATCAAGAAGCTGATCAAATATGAAAACTGGTAGGTTTCTGATAACTATGGTAGTTTACTGTGTTGGTCAGAGCATGATGAAGAGGACAACTAACTATAAAACATGTTTTAATATTTAAGAACTAAATCTTTTATATTTCTATAGTTACATATGACCAAATAAAAACAAGCAATATGTCCGGTTTACTTCGAAATTTCTTCCCAAAAACAATGTAGGCAGACCAAACACAAATTGCAACAACGTTTTTGCCAGGGAGTTGGCGGTGACCGTTTTCTGAGTCTTGACCCAACAGTGTTTCCTTTCCTCAGCTGGCTGGCCCGGACCGACCCCAGAGATGTGGCCCGAGTAGAGAGCAAGACGGTCATTGTGACCGAGGAACAGAGAGACACAGTGCCGTCCCCACGAGGCGGTGGTGTCAGCCAGCTGGGGCGCTGGATGTCTCAAGAGGAGTTGGACAAGGCAGTGAACCTACGCTTTCCAGGCTGTATGAAAGGTATGCAGGGATAACAACTAGACTGCTTTTACATGTTGTTGGTACATTGACAGAACAATGTTCAGACTGGGAGCAGCACTGTCTGGTATTCACATGTATATTGTATGGAATCCTAACATTTTTTGAGATTATTTGTTCGGCCATTTGTATTTGTATTTGTTACCCAATGTTTTATTGTGAAGAGGATATTTGTCAGCTGCATACAAGGTCCAATCCATATTTACCATATATGCTCCCCCAGGAACAATATTTAGCAATTACGATAATTTTAAGCAGCCTTATTCAACATGACCTACAGTCCTAATGTCTCTTCTCTCTTGTACATTTTAGGGCGTACCATGTACGTGGTCCCTTACAGCATGGGGCCTGTGGGCTCCCCCCTGTCCAAGATCGGGGTGGAGCTAACGGACTCTCCCTATGTGGTTGCCAGTATGAGGGTAATGACTCGCATGGGCAAGGCCGTTCTCACTGCACTGGGAAAGGGAGACTTTGTGCGCTGCCTTCATTCTGTGGGCTGCCCCCTACCACTTAAAAGTAAGCCTGGCACAAGGCTTTGCCTTCACCCTGTATGGAACACTTTAAAAAACGAGTCTTTTAAAGACGACACATTCCTTTATTTTCTGTTCAATTGCTGATTATATTACAGAAGGCCAACGATAATTCCCACCGATACTGTGTGTAGTTTTCTTTTTACATTTGAAATGGTATTCAGATCTAAAGGGTCTTTCTCTCTGGCAGAGCCCCTGGTCAATTCCTGGCCATGCAACCCAGAACTCACTTTGATAGCCCACATTCCCGACCGAAGAACAATTGTGAGCTTCGGTAGTGGCTACGGAGGCAACTCCCTGCTGGGAAAGAAATGCTTTGCTCTTCGAATTGCCTCTCGCATTGCCAAGGAAGAGGGCTGGCTGGCTGAACATATGCTGGTAAACAGTCCCAATAAAACTAATTGAATAGATGTATTGAACAGCAAAGGTTAAGGTCAATGCAAATGGTGCCCAAGTAAATTCTGATTACACTTGGTGTTTTTTTCTACACTTTTCACATTTCAGTTAGTCACTCTGTATTAAATACTCTATAGCTGGATTTGAATTTGATGTTAAATGCACTCGTTCTTTGTTCAGATCCTGGGCATCACCAACCCTGCTGGTCAGAAGAAGTACATTGCAGCTGCTTTCCCTAGTGCTTGTGGCAAAACCAACCTGGCCATGCTTAATCCCACACTTCCTGGCTGGAAGGTGGAGTGTGTTGGGGATGACATTGCCTGGATGAAGTTCGATGACCAAGGCAACCTGAGAGCCATTAACCCAGAGAATGGATTCTTTGGTGTGGCCCCCGGAACCTCGGTCAAGACTAACCCCAATGCCATGGAAACCATTCGCAAGAACACTCTCTTCACCAACGTGGCCGAGACCAGTGATGGCGGTATCTACTGGGAGGGCATGGACCAGAATCTCCCAGAGGGAGTCACGCTGACTTCATGGAAGAACACACCCTGGACAGCCCAGGATGGTAAGTACCTGCGATACCGGTCCTCAACAAGCTGCCTCCCAGTTCAGTAAAACATGCATCTTGAAACGCCTCTCTTGCTTTGTGATCATTTTTCTTCGCTCATGCTTTTTCTTCCCATAGGGGAACCATGCGCCCACCCCAACTCACGCTTCTGCACTCCAGCCGGTCAGTGTCCCATCATTGACCCCCAGTGGGAGTCCCCAGAAGGCGTACCGATTGAGGCAATTCTCTTTGGAGGACGCAGGCCAGAAGGTGTCCCCCTGGTCTACGAGGCCTTTAGCTGGCAACACGGCGTGTTTGTCGGAGCTGCCATGAGATCTGAAGCCACTGCTGCTGCAGAGCACCATGGTGAGTCGGATCTACCGTTGCAACCTCTGGCACTGATGAATAAATAAACATAGAGAAATGTTCATTACTTAGAGCACATGTGAAGAAACTGAACTCTCTTCTTCTGTCGACCGCCAGGCAAGGTGATAATGCACGACCCCTTTGCCATGAGACCCTTTTTTGGCTACAACTTTGGCCGGTATCTGGCCCATTGGCTGAGCATGGCCGAGCGTCCCAATGTCAAGCTTCCCAAGATCTTCCACGTCAACTGGTTCCGGAAGAGCCCATCCGCTGGCTTCCTGTGGCCCGGCTTCGGCGATAACATCCGAGTGCTGGAGTGGATGTTCCGTAGGTTGAGTGGAGAGGCCGGAGCTATGCCCTCGGCAGTGGGCTACCTGCCCTGTCCGGGCTCCCTGAACTTGGATGGCCTCAGGGATGATCAGGTAAACCTGGAGGAGCTGTTTAGTTTGTCCAAGGACTTCTGGCAGAAGGAGGTGGAAGATATCAGATCCTACTTTGATGTCCAGGTCAATGACGATTTGCCCAAAGAGGTGTCCCGACAACTAGAGTCCCTTGAGCAAAGGGTGAGGCAGATGTAGGTGAAACAGAGAGGGAGAGAGAAGAAGAGAGAAAGAGAGAGAGGGAGAGAGAGGGAGAGAGATGTGGCCCCTCAGAGGCCAAGTGACCTGAGACTAGAAGAGTAGATATTTGTGTTCATTCTACATTATTAAACAAGCTAGTTTTAAAAGACACTTTAGAAATCTCTTTCGACAAGAAAACAAATGTTCCTCAAGATGGTTCGCTAATCCCCTTGTTCCTCAAGATGGTGTGGTATTTCCATTATTGAAATCCTCTGCTGTTGTACTAGCATCTGTATGAATAGAAAAATACAGCTAAGTTACCCTTAAATAAGGTAAAGTGAAGGGTGAACAATCTTTGTAGTAAATTGATCAGTTGCTCACATCTGCTTTTGAAAGTATGTGATGCGGTCCAAACTACTGATATACATGTGTTATTTATCCTATCTTTATAACTTATTAACAAGCAAGATCCAAAGCTGTTGTGACTTCATGTTGGTACAGCTGATTACAAATGTATTCAATCGTATATTCTGCCCCTATACATCTGTGTAGGACTTTACTTTGTTCTTTATATGTCCTTATTTATTTGTATTTAATGGTATTATTTGTGTCCATGTTTTTTGTTGTAATCTGAAATCTTAAAAGGATTCCCAAAAGAATAAACTTTCTTTAAACTGTTAACTCATTCATGATTCTTCAGTGTTTTTGTCTGTGGGATTTCATGCGATGGACGGTATTGGAAAAGTAGTACTGACAGTAAATAATGTAACAGAAAAGGTAACACACAACAAGGGTTTTATACAGGTACACCCAAAGTGTTTTTAAAAAAGCAAAAGACACAACCTAGACAAAACAACTGTCTCATATTGCTATGGTTAATCAAATATGTAAAGGGGTCAATTTGTAAGATTTTTTCTGCACTACTAGCAGACCTACTAGCAAAAGTTACCAGATAACATCTACAGTTAATGTTTTAAGTTATTCCTAATAATATTATTTTACAAAATATATCTGAGTTCTACAGATTTATAATTTAGACATTTCTAGCTGGTCCGTCTATCAGCTTGCACTGAATATAAAATACATATAATCCAGTATAAGATACAAAATACTCATACTCGCTTTAAACACTTGCAGTACTATCCCTCCCACCCTAACCTGCCCTAGAATAGCTAATACTATTTTGGTCTTGTTCAGTATGGGACCTCAAGTAGTTGTATTATTGTAAAGGATTCTGATTCTACCAGATTCACCCCCTTATGACGATGGTATTTCCTGATGGTACCGGCCTCTTTCAGCAGGATAATGCACCCTGCCACACTGCACACATTGTTCAGGAATGGTTTGAGGACATTATTAAAAATTACCCTTATCTCAATCTGTGGGATGTGCGGTACTAACATGTCCAATCCACGGTGGCACCATATCACAATTTACAAGACTTAAAGGATTTGCTGCTTGTGTGATGTCACAGGACCCATTCAGGTGTCTTGTAGAGTCCATGTCTTGGTGCCAGATACACAGGACACATTCAGGGGTCTTGTAGAGTCCATGTCTTGGTGCCAGATACACAGGACACATTCAGGGGTCTTGTAGAGTCCATGTCTTGGTGCCAGATACACAAGACACATTCAGGGGTCTTGTAGAGTCCATGTCTTGGTGCCAGATACACAGGACACATTCAGGGGTCTTGTAGAGTCCATGTCTTGGTGCCAGATACACAGGACACATTCAGGGGTCTTGTAGAGTCCATGTCTTGGTGCCAGATACACAGGACACATTCTGTAATCCGTAAAAGAATTACAGTATATATATAGGCTACAATGTAAGGAAAGATGTAAGCTCTGGAACTTGGCCATATTCACAAAAGGATTCATTTCAACACCAAGAGGTCTCTCAAACAGCAGTAACGTGTGGACCCTGTTGCTATGGATGATGTTTTGTTTCATGACCAATCTTGCAATGCCCACAGTGATTGGCTGATAGGGGATGAGTCTCTGTTGGTGAAATCATCATCATAATACTGCAGAAGGATGAATTATGTTACTATATTTAAATTAATATATATATATAAATGTGTCAATGATTAAACATGAAACCAAGAATGAAATACTGTTAAGTCAATTATAGGTTCAGCTAATTGTCAGCCTCTTAAACGTTCGGCCTCTCGTAATATATTAGCGTATATGCATATATGCAGCATTTTTATTATAAGACTAGAACAACCATGGCTGTTAATAAGACGTGTGGCGTTACAATGTGCGAACAAAAAACAAACTGGATGCAAGGACTTTTACTTCTTGGCCAACTTGAGCATGAAAGGAAGGGAATTATTGAAGAAAAAGTTGGGACGACGTCTTAAACTAAAAAAGAGGCGTTGGAAAATCCATGCTTTTAAAGTAGATGTGGCTGAACGGAAAGGCGACAAAATTATTTTCAACTACATTAGACCACATGTTTTATTCTCTATCAGTCAATGCATTTAACCTATACAAAAATGAACAATGTACAATGAACAATCAATTAACCTCGCTATACTAGTCAGTGTAGACTATAAAAACATGTTATCAATAATTCAAAACATTTATTGCATTAGGAGGAGGCTCAACCCCCAAGGCCTTATTGCCTATTACCTCAGCGGTGTACAGTGTCCCGGGGCACTCAGACACCAGCACAATGGGACTGTTTACCAGATGGATTGCAGGCCGCAGCAATTTTAGGATTTAGTGACCTAGGAGTCCTCTTAAATACACTTGTCTTTTCGTGCCTTCCGAGCAATAAGACAATCATGCTCGCCCAGGTGCCACCCATGCTGAACGTGTCTGGTCTTCCATGGGTGTGGGCCTTGGCAGCAAGTGTCGGACTGTTGTGTCATGTCAGCACAGTCAAACCATCTTGTGCGCTTTGGCACGATTCTGGGTGTTATTTGTTGTTTGTCCGTTATGCTTGTGTAGGCATTAAAAAATAAATAAATAAATACACCTAACTGTTCACAAATTTAGGAGCTGGTTTGAGAGCTGGTTTTAGCCTTAAAACACTTTGTGACATAGTCTTAGACCAAAAACTAAATCTAAGGAGTCTAAAGGAGTTTCTCCTTAATCAGCAAGTTGGGAGCTACTTACAATGTTTTGTGAATAGAGCCCCAGATATGCAAAACATGTGGAGCACACAAAAACAATGTGTTGGAAGGACCTAAGGGTCCTTGAGGAAGAGTGGTGGATAAGAATGTCAAAAATATAGTATAAGTGTGCTGATCCATGTAATGCATTATAAAACCAATAAAAAGCCTATTTTGAAAGAGCTGAAGGTGAGACAAGAAATACGGACAGACTCCCATATACAAAGAGTTTCAGTAATCCAGATCGGAGAAAATGAACGCAGGAATAACTGGCTCCAAATCCTGGAAAGTAAGTATTTGGCAATAGCCTGGAGCTGGAAAAAGCCACCTCTGACCACAGCGTTTTCTTGTTCATCAACTTTGATTTCAGAACTTAAATTACCCAGAGACTTTTGCATAGCTATAAATATTGATGGATAGAGGCCTGGAGTAGGTATTATAGTTTGTAGCCAGTATTTTATGTTGCTAAGACAATCAGGGCGCGATTTGGGGAATTTCTTGTGGCCAGGTTTCAGGGGGAAGTTCAATTTTGTGACATCGGCAAGATAGGGCCTATGACGGAGCCTTGAGCTTCCACACAGGTGATTGATGCAGAAGAGGAGAAATTCACGGTCTTTACAGAACATGTCTGTCTCTAAACATCTTTAGAGAAGTACCCTCAATGACAACTTCAAACTTAAGATGATCTAGAGGGATGGTATGATCAATCATGTCAAAGGCCGCACAAACATCAATCAAAATTAAAATAGCGCTATTTCATTTGGTCCTAAACAACAATAAATCAATAACACCTGAGCTGACTGGAATTTATTCAGAATACGTTTTTCATTTAAAAGGAAGGAAAGCTGGGATAAAATAACTTTCTCTATAACTTTTGATAGGAATGTCAATCTTGTAATGGGATGGAAATCATTAAGAAAAGTCTAGAATAGGCTTTTAAATATGGGGCAGGACCTCTGATGTTTAAAACACGACGGGACAGTTTTATTGATGAGGCAGCTATTTATTATTGACAATATTATCACGACTCAAATGACCCAAATGCAGACAGAGGCAGGAATACTGGACAGCGGTTTTCATAACCAGCAGACAGAGATAATCGTAGTCAAACAGGCAGGGGTTCGGTACACGGACAGGCTTGGTTTAGTTGCAGACGGACGATGGACGGAACAGTGGTCGAGTAGGCAGGCAGGGGTTCATCATGGGCGATGGAGCTGGGACTAATGGGAACATGGGAGACACCTGGTGGGGGAGGAGACATGAGGTAAGACAGGTGAATCGAATCAGGGTGTGACAAATATACTGGGATTAACAAGTGTCCTGTATGTTTTTAAATATAAACGGGCAACAATATGTGTCCCGTATACTTTTTTAAAGAAGTAATAAACAGTTCAAAATAAACCTTGCATTTACCAAGGCTATTTTAACAGAGTTGGGTTCTGCCAAATGGCATGAAACAGAATCGCCAGGATTCATTGGCATGAGATGTAACCCAACAAACGTAAATTACAGGTTGATTTCTCCCTTACGAACGTGACGTCTAACGGTTAGGAACGGTGCTGTTGTGCAGAGTAGGTATGAGGCAAGAGGCAAATGAATGAAATGCTCAATCAATCAATCACATTTATTTACAAAGCCCTTTTTACTTCAGCAGTTGTCTCAAAGTGTTTTTACAAAAAACACCCAGCCTAAAACCCCAGTGAGCATGCAACAACAGGATTGAAGCGCCGTGGCACCGTAGGAAAAACTCCCTATGGGGGCCGGATTGTAGGAAGAAACCTAGACAGGAACCAGGCTCTGGGTGATGCAGGGTGATGTTAAAGAATACTGTTAATAATTAATAAATTCACATGAGCTGTGTCCAGTGTCTAAAATGCCTGATCTAGGTGACAAGCATGATCAGATTGGCAGGACAGGAACAGTCCAGGGTGGGTTGATTAGGAGTTCAGCTTGGTAGCAGCCGAAATCGTCAGGATCGTCTAAATCTAGGTTGGGAGGGGGGGTCAGCAGAGTGGCAGCTGGAATTGTCAGGTATCTGCTTGTTCTGCAGCAAAACCAGGAGGGCTCGGGACAAGGTCTTCTGGGCCTGGTACTCCAAAGGTGTAGGCCGAGACCTCACGTCCTTCTAAGTTGAACCGCAACAGGAGACAAGGAGAGTTGTTAAAGAGTGCATTCCTTAGAGTTAAGGAGGAGAACTAGCCCTGCTCCCCCGGCACAATAATATAGCAGCATAAAAACGTTTGTCTGAGACAGGGGGGTCCAGTGACACTGTGGCCCTATCCAAGGGAGGCCTCGGGCAGGACCCAACAGGCAAGAAATCAATCCACCCACATTGCCAGGCATCAGCCAAAGGGACATCGACTAACCGCAACCACCCTATATGAGGGCCGAGTATTGCCAGCAGAGTTCATTTCAATTGCTCGAGGGGCGCAAAGGACAGACAGCAGCAAGCCAGTGACTCCGTCCTCAAGTGGCATTGGAGAGCAGATATCTCAGTGGAAATGAGAGTCCACCTAGCAAGACAGCAAGGGTGGACAGTATTGAGCCATTCCGGTCACATTCAACCCCTGGGCCAGGCTACACTAGTCAAAAACCATAGACACTTAAAAATTGCCACAGAGTCTGCATTTCTAACCATAATTGGCTGATTATTCCACAGTAGCGGAGCTCTATGTGAGAAAGCCCTGCCTCCGGCTGTTTGTTTAGAAATTCTAGGTACGACCAGAAGGCCTGCATCTTGCGATCTTAAATTACTTGTAGGTATATATGGCTGGATCATTTCAGAAAGATATGCAGGAGCAAGTCTGTGTACTGCTTTATAGGTCAACAGTAAAACCTTAAAATCAGCCCTAGCCTTGACAGGCAGCCAATGTAGAAAAGCTAATACTGGAGTAACATGTGCTATTTTTTGTTTTAGTTCAAATTAGAGCAGCCGTATTCAACACTAACTGAAGTTTATTCATTGATTTATTAGGGTAACCGGAGATTAAAGCGTTGCAATAATCTAGTCTGGAAGTAACAAAAGCATGGATTTGTTTTTGATTAAAAAAATTGTATTTTAGCAATACTCTGAAGATAAAACAAAACTGCTCTAGAGATATTTTTTATGCGTTCATCGAAAGAGAGTTCAGGGATGAAAAATTCAGAAATTAACATTTCTGTTTTTTCAGAGTTTAAAAGCAAAAAGTTATCGGTCATCCATTTCCTAATATCTGAGACGCATGCTTCCAAAGTAGCTATTTTGGGGGCTTCTCCACGCTTCATCAAGATATATAGCTGTGTGTCATCAGCATAGCAGTGAAACTTTACATTGTGGTTCCTGATGACATCACCCAGAGGCAGCATATATAGGGAAAACAGTAATGGCCCCAAAACAGAGGACATGCCATCTATTGATACGAACTGATATCTTTCAGATAAATAAGATTGTAACCAGGCTAAAACTTTTCCGTGTAGCCCAACATGGGTTTCCAATCTCTCCAAGAGAAGGGAGTGATCAATAGTGTCAAAAGCAGCACTAAGATCAAGAAGCAAGAGGACAGATGCAGAACCTTTGTCTGAGGGCATTTGAAGGTCATTTATCACCTTCACAAGTGCAGTCTCAGTGCTATGATGGGGTCTGAAGCCGGATTTGAGTATTTCACAAACATTGTTTGTCTTCAAAAAGGCATTAAGTTGTAGAGAAACAGATTTTTCTAAGATTTTGGAGAGGAAGGGGAGGTTTCGATATTGGCCTATAATTCTTAATCAAATCTGGATCCAAATGAGATTTTTTCATTAGAGGCTATTTTTAATTGGTTTTGTACACTTCCAGAGGACAGGGAGCAGTTTATTATGTTCAACATTGGCGGACCTAACACTGGGAGTAGCTCCTTAAGTAATTTTGTTGAAATCGGGTCTAACTGACAATTTGTGGGTTTAGAACTTGTTACTAATTTAGTGAACGTGTCAAGTGAAATAGGATAAAAAAATTAAAGTGTCCCCATTGATTGCGGGTCAGGGGAGTTCTGTGCATTTTTAGGGTCGGTAAATGTTTGAAAAATAGGCCTGCTGGAAGAGTCGGTTATTTGTTTTCTGATGGTGATGATCTTTCTAATGGTGATGATCTTTGTATTTTTCTTACTGAAATATTTATATTTTGTGTTATTGACATGCAAGGAGAAAGTCCAAGTGCATCATGACACTGCATACAACTTAGCCCCATGTTTTGAGCTTCTACCATGTAGAAGGACATTTATGGTCCCACTGCGGTACCAGAAAAAGAGAAAAGGTTTCATTAATCAACAGGCTGCCAAAACAGAGGCTACTGTACAGACATAGACTCAATGCACAGTCACTTCACAGATTTCATGTGGTAATTTGAAGAAACAAATTACTAATAGATTTGCTGACTATATTAAAATGTTAAATAACTTCACAATTTAGGCTTCAGTGGAAGTTTGAATGGACCCTACAATCTTATTGACCAATATAAAGTAACAGAGCAAGTAAACATAGCACCTCCAAAACAACATGTTGATCACTTCTGAGTGTACTATAAACTTCTTGATTACCGGTATGAACCGCTTTAGATGCATGCCTATCATTCACTATCATCCAATGTTCAGAGATTTATGTTACAACCCTAAATGAACTTTGGATCTAATCCGGTGCAATACTCTGCCTACATTTCATTCAAGGAAGCGGGTTTATTACGTTGTCACCTGTCATCGCTAGGTCTCCCTTGCTAAATGATCCATCCAGTTATGTAACAGCCTGATGGATCCAGAACAGTGTTTGCTCAGGGGAGATAGCATAGCGATAGCGTCAGCCTGCGCACAGTAGAGTTGCTCAATGGTAAAAACATACGCATCGAAGGTGCGATTTTATCTGAAAGGGCTGGGACACGGGGTAAACGGAGCACCAGTGGGAACCAGCTGGATGCGCTCTGATTTGACAGGATGGCTGGCAGCTAGGAGGAGGACCCTGAACAGAGATATCTGGGACACGTTCTTGAATGTGCCAGATAGCAAAATCCATGAATAGAGCAGAGGTAATGTGGAGAGGCATGTTTGCTTTACACAGTATAATTCTCTATGTTCCAGAATGTTAGCACATACTGAACTCAGCTTTTGAGAAATTGTACGCAAGGTCCTATCTAGCAAATTTGCTGACGTGTGTTTTGGCAGAGGCATTGTCACACCACACAGAGGATTGTGTACAGACCTTTCTAGGAGCATGGGCTAAAACAAAAGGTTCTCCCTGGAATTTTGCATTTGCCCGTTGGAAGTGAGTGACACACATCAACGTAACTCAGGCAGTAAAACCACCCAGAAACTTTTGGAGTCTGAGGGGAAAAGGATAGTTGCTTAAAAAGCAGCTTTTTAGATGATTTTGTGCCTGGGATTGACAAATTATGTCCTTTCTCTGGGGACATCCTTGCATAGAAAAGATACTGCTGATAGCTTTTTATACAACTTTTTACAACCATAAAAACATAGAAATATAATTTTTTTGAAGAATTTTTTGTAAGAGTCATGGACCAGCAAGCAATTTAATTCTATATTATAGAAAACAGTCAATTTAGTGTGGCACAAAAGCTCCAATTCCCTATGGATCGTTCCAACACCCACACAAGAACATAAAAGTGGGGCTTTTTCGGGAGAGGGCTGCTGTAATACTCCCTGTTACATTAGCTATTTTTATATACTCAAGGCATATGATACAATACAAAATACAAAAATAGATTCAAAGATGAGGCAGTGCAGACCATTTTTTCGGGCAGTTTCAAACACGTGTTTTACCAAGTAAGAATTACAACCCTGTCAGGGTTCTATCCCCCTATTTTACTGACTAACAGGCGGACCACGTCTTCAGGATAGGGTTAGGATTAGGTGGAGTGAGTGAGTGGGGTAACATGGGTTGACTAACAGGTGGACCAC
>JACXGK010009107.1:0-20690 GCA_016801125.1 Novumbra hubbsi
TGCAACACACTCACATCTCACCTCTAGATTACTGCAACACTCACATCTCACCTCTAGATTACTGCAACACACTCACATCTCACCTCTAGATTACTGCAACACAGTCACATCTCACCTCTAGATTCCTGCAACACACTCACATCTCACCTCTAGATTACTGCAACACACTCACATCTCACCTCTAGATTACTGCAACACACTCACATCTCACCTCTAGATTACTGCAACACACTCACATCTCACCTCTAGATTACTGCAACACACTCTTATGAGGTGTGCAAACAAACTACTGCAACTGGTTCATAATGCAGCGCCACCTGGTGTTCATCTTTCGCACCGCTTCTTTTCACACTTTACAGGCTTCCAGTTGGTTCTTGCTTATGGAGCAACAAGAAAAGCTTCTCCTCCCTGCATTCAGGCTTTGCTCAAACCCCACATCCCAGGCACTTTGTTCAGCCACCTCTCGGCTGTCCTCAACTCTACACGGTCAAAACACTCCTTGAAGGTTAAGATAGCGGAGTCTCTATTTTCAAAAAACCTCCGAACTCAACAACCAACACTGTTTGTGGTCTTTTGTAATTTTTTTATGTTTAATATTTGTATGGCTTTCTTTCCATCACTGATCTTTGCCAATAACTAATTCAATGTTCAAAAAGCACTTACCCTAATACTTACTTTAAGACGCTCTAGATTAGAGTGTCTGCTAAATTACAAAAATGTGAATTTAAGAGTGCTTTATTAAGTCACACAACATCATCCAACTCCAAAGATATTACCCGTTGCAGTTTGTGATGGCAGATTTTATGCCGCTACTTTTGTATATGCACAGTGCATTATTTGCCTGTCTACAAAATGTAGCCAACACTATTCACCCCTACGAATTCTGTCAAGCTGTTTTTTGTATACAGTTTTATGCATAATGCCTCAATCACACCTACTCAATGCTTTTGCATATTACAAAAGTTCATTAATCTGGTTAAAAGAACAGTGCATGTCAATAAATTACTTATTTGGGAAGCCAACAGCATATGTCTGTGTTCTTTTTGTAAATGTCTTGTGTGAGACACAACTTGAGATTGTTTTTATGGTTTCATTCAAATGCATAGTTTATTTGTCAGCTTTATATGACACAAGTGCCTTTGTCTAATATGAAATCTGAATGTAAAGAAAGCATGTGATTTAATTGTTAGAAAAATATTGTTAATGTATTGTTGGCAATTTATAACCTTATGATAACAGCCCAGAATATAGGGACTTTATTTTTGCTTGTCTGCCAACTCTGTTCAGTTACAGAAAACGCTTTATTTTGTCAGTGTGTAATGTGATACAATTCTACATAGAACCTGCAATAAACGTACAATTCCCCCAAAAAGTCCAGCGAACTACTTTATCACAGTGCAGTGGAAATGTATTTTTGACACTGATCCCGATATGGAAAGTGCCACCTGAGATTTAAAACTAGTAATACAGCCTTAAGCAGGTATGAAGCATATCACCAAAATGCTTTCTGTAGTTATTGATCATTCAATCACAATGCTGTGGTGGAATTTTGGCCCACTTGCATTATCCAGCTGCGCTTTGGCTCACAGGTGGATGATCTGACATTCTTCTGTTGAATCCTTTGACACAGCAGAGCAAGGATGGAAAGTTGTTCAGGTCCTGATGCAGAAAAGCCTGCCGAACTATGACAATGCCACCTCCATGTTTGATCTTTGGTAAGACATTCTTAAAGTGGAATGCAGGGTTAGGGTTTCACCAGACCCAATGGTGCCTAAGTAGGTTCTCTTTAGACTGTCCTGACCATAAGAAATGGTTCCAAAAAGATAATGTTCGTGGTGAAAACAATATTACCAAAATCAATCAAGTAAAAATTGCAACAATACAGAATTTCAGACAGGGTCAGGCAAATACCTTTCACAGTACTGTGTCTGGAGTTTATTATTTTTCTTAATTAAAGTTCATAATGATAAACTTGATTATTGCCTTGTCAATCTGGTAGCTACTGAGGTGAGAAAGGTGACTATGAATATGGTGTTCAGTCGCGTACCAAATCTATTGTTGTGGAAGTCCAGGGGAAGGTGCTTATCTTGAAAGTGGGCCGTCCCTTTCACTACCACATAGGCTTCAACTGGCCGGGTCCCAAAACAACAACCCTTGGATATCGGGGTCCCAACTGGTTCTTCTGGTGTTCTGCTCAGTCTGTGTCTCCGTCTGTGGCAGCGGTCATGGGCAGTCTGGTGGTAGGATTTGTGGCTTCAAACAAAGTGTGCCTGTGTTCTGCATGCCTGCCAGTGTGGAAGTGACCTCCCCTGTTAGTGACAGTTACCCCCCCACTCCAGAGTTCACTAACTCAAACTGTGTTTTTTTTTAATGAGCTCAGGATCACCAGACAGCCACGTCTCTTTCCTCCTGGTCTCCCTTTGCCCCGCTGCTCTGGAAACCCCACTCTCCGTCAAGTTGATGTGGAACCTCTCTTGCTCAGCCTCTGTGTTCTAGCGTTAAAAGAAGAGATCCTCCCAATTAAAATCTTGCAATGCTGTGCCCTTGATGTTTAGGGAACATTGTTTTTGACAGATTTAGGTTTTAATGATCACCTTAGCTCTCTGGGAAATCAATAGTTGTGTTTTTCCACCTAAAGGCTGATCATGATAAATAAGTTGCCTTTAATCTTTTTTGAGGAGTGTGTGGTCCAGGCAGTGCAGAGCCGACACGTTGACAGTATCATCATCATCATTTTAAGTTATGCCTCGGGGGGGGGGGGGCTTCCAGGGTCTCTTCTCACTGTGCAGTTGTTGTGTACCTTTAAAGCCCATTTATGGACACCTGGACACACTGAAGAAGCTCAGGGAAGAGAGAACCTTAGCCCCCCCCCCTTATTGTTAGAAAGTGCAGCCTTGGCACAAATCCCAGCTTACTCCCCCATATGACAGATCACAACTAAGAATGAACTCAGACTGTCAAGTTGCCCATAACGATGTTAGCGTTCTCAGAACAGTAGGACTTCACTCACATGGAAACCATCATGCTGAATTTTCTTCAACTTGTCAAACTTTTTCAGTATCTGTTCCAATACAGATTAGATGGGTGCTATTTCTGTGTGATCAGCTCAAAGCGTAAAACACAAACCCTTTGAAGAAGACTACTACTAGCCTCTTTCAGCAAAGTGGTCTGTCTCCACATCGGAGTAGAAACTGTCTGGCGGTACAAAGCATGCAGGGGTCTGTTTCGCAGAGCAGAAATCTCCTATGCATTTGGGTGTATGAAAATAAAAAGTACTGCTTTTAGTAGTTAATATGTGGTTTCATAACACTGTCCTCTTTCTCCAGGAGACTTCTCTTCTCGGCAGCTGTCGAAAAGGAGAGTGCTTTCACTGCTGACTAATAAGCAGCAAGGCTGGTCCACTCCAGGAAGACAGATGCGTGGACAGCCAATGGGGGACTGGTGAGAAGTGAGACTTGTCCACTCCTGGAAGACAGACGCGTGGACAGCCAATGGGGGACTGGTGAGAAGTGAGACTTGTCCACTCCTGGAAGACAGACGCGTGGACAGCCAATGGGAGACTGGTGAGAAGGGAGACTTGTTCAACCCAGAAAGACAGACCCGTGTACAGCCAATAGGGGACTGGTGAGAAGGGACACTAGTCCAATCCAGAAAGACAGATGCGTGGACAGCCAATGGGGGACTGGTGAGAAGGGAGACTTGTCCACTCCAGAAAGACAGACGGATCCAGTGCTTCAGCCCAACCCACCTCCCTTCCTTTTCATGGATGCCAGGCTGGTCCTGGTGCAGCTTGGGGCTCTCCTTGTCCACCTGTCCACAGCGCTGAGATCCTCATCTGGGCTCAGCGCACGAGGTGAGGTCTTCACTAACACCTGGGCGGTCCACATAGATGGCGGACCTCTGGAGGCCGACCGCATCGCCAGGAGACACGGCTTTATCAACCACGGCAATGTGAGTAGCACAGCAGTTGGGATTTGTGAAACCTCTATGAACTCCCAATGCCAAGCAGGGATTGTTCTCTAGGCCCCATCTACATCCATGTCAACTACCGTCACAAACTCTGCTTAGAGTTTGTGTTTCCTCTCAATGTCATAACTGCGATGGCCTGACGCTGCTATAATGCGACATGCCACTACAGAAAAACAGAAGCTTTTTATGAAATAAGATTAGATTTCCCCCAAGCCGAGCGCAGTTTACCATCGGGCACACTGAGAAATGGTTAGAGCTTAAGTAAGTTATATAGAGAACACATCTAATATCAATTCAATATTGTTGTTAATTTGCTTGTGCTCATTAGCTTTGGAGAGGGATTGTGGTATTAATTCCAACCACAATATATTTTCCATCCCTCCCCTGTAATGTACAACAGATTTTTTTAACTGCTTCAAAGAAAGTGTCATATTTTAGTGTTACAACACTTTTCTGTGTGTTCTATAGAATTGTGCCAAATATCTCATTAGCTCAGGTAGGGACTGCTGTCATCCATTTTTCTAACCAGGGGTTGTAGTCAATTTCCTTCCAGTACGGCGAACTACTCAATTAAGTAGGTATTCCGTGGACCTAATGGTAGAGATTTGACTTTAATGTGGCATGAACAATTCATCTGACTGTCAAACAATTACTTTTAATGAAGGAGGCTACTTGTGCATCTTACTGGGCACAGCAGAAAACAAACTTTGTGAAGATATTCCTTTGCTTATAATTTTTAGCATAATTTTGTCAGTTTGCCTGATACATGCATCTTCTCCTCTTTCACAAGCCTACTTAAGAATAAATAAAGCCTTGTTTAACAGACTTAAATAAAAATACGACGATCAATGCTTGATCAGATTGACCTCTGTAAGATGTGTTTCTTTCTCTGGACATTTAACTTTCAGAATGTACAAATGACTGGTTTAAAGGAAATTAAAACCTGTAAAACAATTTAATGTGTCTGATAAGATGCATAATGTTCTGTGGTTGAAAGGAAAATGCTGTCAGCTCGAACATTTAGGCTACACAACATCGTCTCTAAATGGCTATTGCATTCTTTCAAGATATTTCTTCTACATTTGGTCTATAATTTGTCTGTGCGGAACACTTCATTCTGGTCAAGATAGTGGGTTTTTACAATGTCAGTGTTTATTCAGGCAACTATTAAAACGTCTCCACCCTAAATTATGGTTCCTATGGTGTCCTTATAGTACACTGTGCATTCACTGTTAAAAGCAAAGAGACATTAGTTATTAGACCCCAACAGTTATGAATTCCAAAGTCCACTTACACTGAGTTGTTTCTGAAGGCACATTGAGTCATTTCTCAAAACACTCCATTATTCAGCTCTGTCCCAGTCTGTAATTAGCATTGTCCAAATTAATGAATGGAAACTGTGCATCACGCTTTACAAAAGCTGCATTGCAAGGGTAGATGTTTCTGTACACCTCAGAGTCCATTGAATTTAATTGTAACCTAGATACTAAAGCCATGTTTCACGGATGAGAGAGTGGACTTTGGGTCATGAACCGGATCATGAACGTTCTGGTTGTACATTCCTTTGCGTGTGGTAGTCTTCTGACACATCTATTCTCATCTTCTTGAGTCTTCCTGATGTGTTGGACTGTATATTGATTTTTATTTTTTGCTTTGGTCACCATTCACTTGGCCTTTTCAAGTTATACTTGTGTAAGTTGTTTATTGAGTGAAGGTTATTTGAACTCAAACCTATAATATGTAGTTCCACAAGAAAACACATTATTATGTGACAATTTATAAGATTGAGAGTCAAAATGCACCAGGGCACAAATATATGACTGCTTATAAGGATGAGAGTCTTTAGAATGCATATCATGACTCCATCTCTTGCTGATGAGCTCTGCCGAAGCTGGGAGCTGAAGCCTACATTTGTCCTGCGGGTGGTAGTTAATTGGTCTGGGTGTTTGGTAGTTGTCTCTGCCCAACACATCAGGGCTGTCTGATTCTCCATAGGGTTGGTTTGGGCAGTCAGTCTGTTTACTTTGGGTTTAATCCAGAGCGGCCAGGGTTACAGAATCATTTTTATTGGGGAAAAGAGACGAGTAGGGTGAATCTCCTCATTCAGTAGTTAACTTCAGTATCCTTCCTTGGCCTTCTTCCTTAGCCTCCTTTCAACGCCTCCTTCCATCGCCTCCTTCCATAGGGGCATTGGTTTGCTTTAATATGCTCAATATTAAATGTCAGGACATCGTACCCATTTAGGAGTTTGATCTTCACTACTTTGAATTTGCTTCTTACTATTCATTAAGAAAAGTTGATAATCCGATAACTTCACATGTTGTACTAAAACAAACTGATGTCCAGAGTTAGCGCGATCATGGATTCGATTATGCATCTCAAGTATTCAAGAGTATGCTTATTTCTGTTGCTTACGGCATTCGTTTTTGCTGAATAGTACATTATATATTGTATATACAAAATTAGTCCATCGTAAGCAGTTTAAATAATTCGCCTGACTACACATCAACCTCTTAACTGACAGTGTGTGTGTATTGTGTGTGTTTTTTAAAGATTTAAAGTTTAACGTTTTTTACACATAGATGTAGCCACACAATGATTTTTTGGTGGTAATTAGTATGTCTCTGGACTCTATGTTCTTTTGTTGTTTTCAGTTTTTTTGTTATTTTCTGTTGCTCCACAGCAGACTTCAGTCTGTTTGCATGTCTGAATGAACTGAGCTTTGCTTCACACGAATGAGCATCCTTC
Organism: Novumbra hubbsi; assembly: GCA_016801125.1. NCBI lineage: Eukaryota > Metazoa > Chordata > Actinopteri > Esociformes > Umbridae > Novumbra > Novumbra hubbsi. The sequence goes on from JACXGK010009107.1 coordinate 6,718, forward strand.
TGGATTCCTCCTTTGCTCTGAACCCCTCTTTCCAAAAAACATTTTATTTAGGCTTATGTATGCTTTATCCTTCTTTATGGATGTGGTCCATGCAACTCATCTTCGGGTTAAATGTTTTTTCTCAGTCGTCAGTTTAGGGGTGCCCTTGGTTTAAGGGAAACAAAAGGTTAATTCTAACCTCTTTACAATTACATACTCAGGAGCCTAGTAGATGAAAATGCACAAATCAACTTGATTGGAACAACACAAAACACCTCCTACCATACCACACAAAACACCACCCTTTATGGCAATTACAAGTACTGCTACATCTGATTAGCTATAAGTATGGATTGAATGTTTTTGCTCATCAGTTTATAATGAAGCTGTAGCATCAATGCGGTTGCCAATCCACAAAATAATTGCAAAATATTTTTAAAAGGTAATTTAATACAATAATGTCATACTGTGCTGCAAAATTAAATTCAGTGACTTGTAGCTTATGCGGTGAAAATCGAATTATGGGAGCGTTGAAATTAGATGGTTTAAGTGTTGGAATTAGATGGTTTGAGAAAGCATGAAACCTAAGCAACATGCCAACAAATTGTAGAACTGACCAGCATAGCTACAGTAGTAGTATAGTAGGTTAGAGCTGTGTGCTAGAATACCTTGTTTGAGTGTGGGTGTAATAGTCTTTTGGGTTTTCATGTTTTTTTCTTCTCTGTTTTATGCTTTCTAGCTTTCTAATATATACTCATCTGAAGTACAGTCATTGTTCTTCTTTACATATTTGGTTATGTAATCTTCACTTACAATCTTTACATGCTATTGATAGATGAAGGCACTCAAATTTACAAATGACAATGATATATTATAATCATTTATTCAACAAAAATTTAATTTTGCCCCTTTTGCTGAAATAACTGTAGACATTTCTTTTTTCCGTATATCACTCTCTTACATTGGCTGGGAGGAATCTTTTCCCAATCTGTTTTACAGTCGTTGCTTCAGCTGTGTCATGTTTGAGGGATTGCTTGCATGCATGGTCCACTACATATCCCCTCACAGCATTTTGATTAGAATGAGATCTGGGCTTTGAGTCGGCTGTTCCATAGTTGCAGATACCCCGTTCCTGGGCTGATGAGTATACGTAGAGTACAAGTGAGTTAGAAATTGGGCTTGTTCTCTACCCGTAAAACCAGGCCAGACTGAGGTGAAGGGGGAGGACAGTCATATTGAGGACGTGGTCAAGAGAGAAGGACCTCTATGCAAAGTCATATACGTCTGGAAACCGTCATAAATTGGCTAAGTGTGAAGACATTTGCTTTTTGGCAACTGCAGTCTATCGCAAATTAAGAACTAATTCATTTAGTTGTTCTTTTTTCTAAACAATATTTTTCACAATCATTTAAAAGCAGATGTTTAGCAAGGGAATTAATTTAGCAAGATCACCTATTTACTAACAGGAGCTCACTTTCACAAATATGCTGCCAAATGAACAAGCTTCTCTACAGTTTCTATATTCATTTTGTTGTGGAAACCTGGATGTAGTAATTGCTTTTATAGGCCAACACCCTCAAGTGGACATGTTACAAATGTAAATTATACAATTGGTTATTTTTATAAACTTAATCCATCCTGTATCCTTACTTGTGCAAAAATAAGTGGATTGACAACATACTACAGCTTGCTAGTCAATGTAAACTTCCTTTGTTGATGACAAAACCACAAAAAGTTTTGGAAAAATCATATATGCCCTCAAGCAGCCAGCAAAATCCAAACCAATTGTAGTCACACAAAAGCAAAGATGCCTAGAGAACATGTCCCGTTACCATCCCTTGTCTAGCACTCCAAACTCCCTATTGTCATACACGACAATCATTTGTTATTTAAAACAGTAAAATGTACATTCTCTCACGTACTTATGGATGAGTAAATACAGGTGTGTGATCAGTTTCTATATTGTTATGTAATCACCCTAAATGTGCACTAATCTGTGGCTTTCCCCCTGGCAATTAGAAGCTTTGCAACACCACAGCATATACTTCTGGTCTGTGCTCATGGTGCTTTCATATGAATTGAACTTGCAAATCGAGCATGGTCCGGAGATGAGATCAGAGGACGGCTGTCAAAATACGAGTTGTTCATCGACGTTGTGGTGTGTGCGTTTTGATATTAAATTTCGTACGGTCATGTTCTTTTGCAGTTGTGTTCCTGTACGCTCTTTGGCTACCTACCAAAGTATGTGGTAAGATTGGCATTTACCCACCACTAGCAAGAAACGCCTACGAATATGGCAGTTGTTATTGATAATCCTTAATCTTTGTCATTGGCTAAAAGGGGCATTACCTCCCAAGCCACAGTGTTTTTATAGGACTGATATTTCTTGCAGTATTTCACTATTTTGATCCATCAATTCTTCCATCAGCTTTCACAGGATGCTTAGTCCTTGGACTCATCTGAGCACACAATCTTTTTTTCAAATCGCAGTTAGACCGCTCTCATGCTTTCCGACAAACTGCAAACGTGCTTTCAGATGGTATGTGTTATGGGGGACAGTCTCTCTTGGCGGTGCCTGGCAGATTTGATAGAGCTTCTGCTTCCTGATTTGTAGTCCAACTGTGTTATATTATTTTGTACCCTTTTTCCTAGCCTATAGATTTGTATTACTTAATTTCTATCTTCTGTAGGATTGTCAATAGTCTGCATTTTCTGTCATATTCACAACTTGTGCAATGATTCATCATCCCTGGCATTTTTATCCAGAGCATGTGACAATGACTCACAGGTAGAGGCCAATTATAAGGTAATTCTGTCTTCATTAGAGCAATTTTTAACTCCGTAAACTGGGAGCTTTCACGCTGCTGGGGTTGAATAACATGGATGCAACATAGTGTTTTTGTGTTTTATTTTACCCATATCTCCTGAAATGCCAATGTCATCTAAAAAGAGGCTCCGTCTTATAATGAGAGAATTAGTATTCTGTCCTATGGCTGTCATACTAGAGGAGTGGTGATATTGTTAATTCGTAAAAGGCCACTCTGTTGTCTTCTTGGCTCTGATTGTTTACTTGTAATAGTAGTGTCTCCTCTAAGCCGGCTTTGATTGGAGTTCATTGGTTATTGATTTCGTGTGGCAAGGACTTCAGTTTGAATGCTGTTGAGAGAGAGTGTGATAGAGAGAAATGGACAGAGTCAGACAGAGAATAGCCTTTGATAAACCCAAATAAAATTAGTTGCTCAATATTTTGCTCAGAGATATTTCAAACAGTCAAGCGCCACAGATATTTGATGCACCTAAGATAACACACACATTCTAATTCTGGTTCTGGCCGTCAGAATGGTTCTCTGTCCTTTATGCACTTCTAACAGCCACTTTATGAAGGTATTTCGTACAGATAGGGACAATGGAATGAAAGCAAGGGAAATGTTTCCCCTGAGATTTTTACCCTGCCTCAGCTTTATTCCCGTCTGCAGTCTAGTAATGGAAACCATACAGTACACTGTCAGCAATTAGGAATAAGGCAATGGTAATTTAGTATGTTGCTGTGCACGTACTCAGGGGTACCAAATGAAACATTAGCCATCATCCCATGACCCAATTATCCTCAAACAGATTCTTAATGTATTCTCATAACTCTGCACCCTCCAGTATATCCTGGACCCACTAAGATATCCTGCAGTTTAACTGTAGTCTACCTCGCCTGACTCTTCTCTCTTCCTGGTTTTCTTGCTTACTGTTCCTATAAAAATACTTGTGTAAACCCAATTGAATATCTAAGGTAGTTCAATTGTATCTCTTTCTATATCAATGGCAGTTATACACTAATGAGCTAAAACATTATGACCACCTGCCTAATATGCTGTTGATCGTCTGTGTGCCATCTAAACAGCATCGACCCGCCGATGCATGGACTTTACAGGACCCCTGACGGTATCCCGCGGAATCCGGATCGAACTTGTTGGTCCAGCACATCCCGCAGAAGCTCAATTTGATTAGGAACTGGGGAATTTGGAAGCCAGGGCAACACCTCGAACTCATTATCATGTTCCTCACCCCATTCCTGGACAATGTGTGCAGTGTGGCAGGGCACTTCATCCTGCTGTAAGAGGCCACTGTTATCAGGGAATATTATTCCCACGTTGGGGTGTATCTGGTCTTCAATGACGTAGGAATGTGTCAAATTGGTGTCCACAAGACCCTGTCGCCGGTTTGTGGTTTGTCTCTCCTCGGACCACTGTTGGTTGGTACTCGCCACTGCTGGTCTGAGGAGGGACAACCACTCACCACTGCTGGTCTGAGGAGGGACAACCACTCACCACTGCTGGTCTGAGGAGGGACAACCACTCACCACTGCTGGTCTGAGGAGGGACAACCACTCACCACTGCTGGTCTGAGGAGGGACAACCACTGCTGACCAGGAGCACCCCACAAAAGCCTTGCCGTTCCAGAGGAGTTCTAACCCAGTAGCCTGGCCATATCAACATTGCCTTATTCTTAGCTGATTCTTCCTTAGTTTTGCTACCACTACTTAGCTACCACTACTGGTAGCATGAGGCGGTACCTGCAGCCCATTCAGGTTGCACAGGTAGTCCAGCTCCTCCAGGATGGTACAAGAAGGTTTGCTGTGTCTCCCAGTACAATCTCAAGAGAATGGAGGAGATAGCAGGAGAAGGGGTGTTACACGAGGAGAGCTGGACAGGGTCGTGGAAGGGCATCAACTCAGCAGCAGGAGCGGTATCTGCCACTCTGTGCGACGAGGAACAGGAGGAGCACTGCCAGAGCCCTACAAGATAACCTCCAGCAGGCTACTGGTGTGCATATTTCTGACCAAACTGTCCAAAACAGACTCTGTGAGGGCCCAACGTCCTCTTGAGGGACTCGATTGGCATTTGAGAACACCAGAATTGGCAGGTTCGATCTCGGCGCCCCATTCTCTTCACAGATGAGAGCAGGTTCTCACTGAGCACATGTGACAGACATGAAAGTCTGGAGACTCCATGGTGAATGTCATGCTGCCTGTAACATCATCCGGCATGACTGGTTTGGCAATGGGTCATGATCTGGGGAGGCATATCCTTGGAGGAGGCATATCCTTGGAGGATTGCAGGGATCCACATGCTAGCCAACGGTACACTGACTGCTGTTAGTTATTGGGATGAACCCCTCTGACCCAATCCTCAGACCCATTGTGGACCCTGGGTTCCTCCCGGTGCAGGACCATGCCCGGCTTCATGTGCCCAGAGTGTGTTGGCTGTTTCTGGATGGCGAAGGCAATTTACTCTCCCTCATGGTCCCCAGACCTGAATCCAATTAACCTCTGGGACGTAATATATCAGTGCATCTAACACCGCCAAGTTGTGCCAGACTATCACAGACTATCCAGGAGCTCACTGAAGCCCTGAACTCACATTATGAGTTGCTGTGATTACATTTTAATTGTGTGCTTTGATTCTCGGTGTGAGTTCAGCCCTTAATTGGTTAGCAATTTTGATTTTGTTCATTGATTGTTGTTTCGTCATTTTGTTCTCAATGAATTACACAATTTACAGTAAAGATTTGGAGATTTCATAAGTGTTCCCTTAATTTATTTGAACAGTTTACATTGGGCTATTATATTTATTCGATAGCTGATTGATTATTAGCCAGTGGTTATTTACCACAGTTACCACGTTTAGCAAGCAAGTAATGCCTGTTATGTTTTTTGGCATTCTCAATACACATCCTCTGTTCCACAGCCCGTAAGGCAGTTTCTAAATGTTCTCCACTGAGGTTAGCATACAGGCTCTCAATGATACTTGTCTAGCATTTGCTTTGGAACATTTATGGTTTGTATAAAGACCATTCTGTTCTTTTCTTCAACCTGTAAGTTACAATAACAAATGTGTTATTTTGTGATCGCCTTCCACACCGTACCCCTCTACCGTGATGATACGCACCTCTTCTCTGACCAAAACAGACCCATTTATAACTGTTTAACCAAAATGAATGGCAATAAAAACCATTCTTTCCTAGACTATTTGAAAGTAATCTAATGTTGAAACAACAACTTTGTTTAGCCTTCTGTGCACCCCAGACTGAGTTCTGTGACACACAACTTGGATGCACGCCACTGCCCTGGAGAGATGACTGGGGAGACAATGAGGAGCGTGTCAAGCTGGGAACGCGTGGCTGCTTTCATTCAAACCCTCTATCGGTCTTGTTTGTGACAAATGCATTTGTTTGATCCTGACAGCATGTGAAATGAAATATGTGTATAACATTCACTTGGAACTTCGGTAACAATGTTTGCAACTGCGGGCCCCTGCTACAGAATTAACCAGCGGAAAACCAGACGGTCGGTCGTTTTTTTGTTTTACATTATTTGGCAGCCTCTATGTTACCCACAGCCACGGGCACTAGTGAGGGCGTATATTATGTCAGACTTTTCTTCTTGCTGGCCACGTAGGAGTCAAACCCACAACCCCCGGTGTTGCACCAGTGCTCCTGCCACGTCCGCCACACAGGAACTCTCCTGACGTTTCTGTCCACCGCCCTCCCTGTGGTGAATTCTCCACTGCCACAGGTTTTCCCTGCTGGGGCCCAGTGTAGAGAATGAATCACCTGCGGGTCTCCAAGACCCACTGTCTGCCAGTAAATTGCAGGGCCTGCAGACACCCTATCAGAGGGCTTTGGCTTGTATGCACTGCCAGGGGTTTCATGGGGTTTTATCAAGGACCTGAATGGGCTTGTTGTTAACCCTCGGCACCGTCCTGGAATGCCATGCCCCTCCATCTTTTTTCTGCCTCTTCAATACTTTCCCCTCCATCTTTTCTCCGCCTCTTCATTTCTTTCCCCTACCCCTTTTCTTCGCAACTTCATTACTTTCCCCTCCATCTTTTCTCCGCCTCGTCATTACTTTCCCCTCCACCTTTTCTCCACGTCTTCATTACTTTCCCCTCCACCTTTTCTCCACCTCTTCATTACTTTCCCCTCCCTCTTTTCTCCACCTCTTCATTACTTTCCCCTCCCTCTTTTCTCCGCCAGTTCATCACTTTCCCCTCCCTCTTTTCTCTGCCAGTTCATTACTTTCCCCTCTCTCGGCCTCCGGTCTCCCCACTTCCCCTTTCACTGATGTGTTTTCCATCTCCCCCCGCGTTGTCTTTGTTTACTATCTCGCTCTCCCCAAAGCCTTCCCCCGCTGTCTCTTGCTCCCACCCACAGATGCTGAGGCGGACTCCGAGCCGTCGGTGTGCCACAGAAAAATGCGTTTCCCCCCCTCTAATTTTTCAATCATGCTGAACAGTGTGTCTGGGAGCAGCTAGGATTTCTTGACGCGGTGTGTCAGAGATGGATGTCTAAATCCATATGGCAGAGTCCTGCTCAAGTCCCACAGGGCTTAACAGTAGTAGGCCACACATTACAGCATATCCGATGAATCCCCCTTACTTCTCTCTCGCCTTTCCTCCGTTCCTCTCATCCTCTGCAACCGTGTCCCATTTCTTTCGCATCGCTTGCGCCATGCTCCTCCAATTGAGCGACCCGGGTCCAGGCACTCACGACACTTGAACACTCGCGCGGGGGAACGTCAATGCTAAAGGGCCCGGTGCAATCACGCGTAAGCCTGCTGGCTACTTAACCCCGCACATCAGTTCGGCACACACAGGAGGACCCTGGACGCCTCTCACGGCTGCATCGTGGAGACGGAAGGTTCCAGATGGGTGGTGGAGGGTAGTGGAGAGGCTGGGCTGTGGGCGGAGAAGAGGACGCGATGATCAAAACTAAAGAGTCTGGTATAGGAGAGAGGGAGTGGTGCCGAGAGGAAGAGGGGCGGTGAAGGCCGGCGGGTGAGTGGGAGAAGTGGTGGTGAAAAGGGAGTGGGAGGGAAGGGAAAGTGGCTGAAGACTGAGAGGGAAAGGATGAGGAAGTGTTGCTAAGCTAAATTTAAACTGTTTGTTTGAAATGAGATTATGGAGGCGTGGACCCTTAGTCATTGTTTCTTTTGCACCACCATGTTGAGACACATTTCAGCCTTTTGTCGTTGATTAGGTGATAGAAGGCAACAAGGACATAAGCATAGCTTATGCAGTCCTCCAATGTCTGGGCTGTGACTACACACATAAAGACACATAAACAGAGACACACACACACACACATATATATACAGAGAGACACACACTCCCACACACATGCAGAGGGACACATACAGAGGGACACACATTGCTGGATACACACTAAGACTCTGCGTTTGGTTCAATGCTTTATGGTATATTTATCTGTCTGTTAGTCTGTCTGATTGGTCTTCCTTTCTGTGTGAGTGGGTGTCTGTGAGGAATGTTTACATGTAATTCTGTTTCCTAGTGAGCCTGTCAGGTTCATTGTTTTGTGATGGGTAACAGTCTGAGTCACTCTCTTGGTTAATTCCACAGTCTTACTCTCTCTCATGCTTTCACCCTCCCTCTCCTACTCATTTTCCTTTATTTTTGTCTCTTTTTTTTAGCTCACACACACCCTGACCCCCAGAAGGACATTTAGATACTGCATTAAGCAGACACTGTCGCCATAACCTGCAATTTGAGCTGCCTTCTAATCCCTGGTTGATTGTGAAGAAAAGGAGCACGTCTTTAGTTCCTGGCAACAACAGCTAGGCTCAAAGACATGAATGTCAGCAATAAAAAAAAGTGTTTGAAAGAGTCCTGTGTAATCCTCATTCCTGCAATCTTTCATGAGGTAATCTATAACTTCATCTCCCTTGTTTTTAGTGTTCCATCACATCCATCTACCTTCTTCGGCAATCTGTCTCGCTACACCCAGTATTTCTAGGCGAAATCTCACTAACTCCCCTTTTTTCTGTTTATCCTGTCTCTCTGCCCATAGTGTGTGTTGGTGTAAGCTACATGTCCTCTCATGCTGCTCATGGCCATATATAGAGTTGACTAAAGCCCAGGCGATTAGCCTCCTCCTGGCACCCCGGCTGCGCCAAACTGCACAGCGCCACTGTGGCACTGCCACCAATCTGTTGTTGCCATGGAGAGGGTGGCCAGCCAGCAGGTTATTAAAGTCCGATTGGGTCCAGTGAGCGGAGGTCTGTGTGTTCCTGCTCACCCAGTACACCCTGCCTCTGCTTTGATGATTGCAACACCTACCTCCTGCTAGGGTGGTTCCATCACACCTTACCTCAGGTCTCATCTCTCCATACCTTACCTCAGGTTTCATCTCCTCTTACCTCAGGTTTCATCCCCCCATACCTTACCTCAGTTCTCATTTCCCCATTTTTTACCTCAGGTCTCATCCCCCCATACCTTACCTCAGGTCTCATCCCCCCATACCCTACCTCAGGTCTCATCTCCCCATACCTCCCCAAATACCTTACCTCAGGTCTTATCTCCTCTTACCTTACCTCAGGTCTCATCTCCCCATAGCTTACCTCAGGTCTCATCCCCAAATACCTTACCTCAGGTCTCATCTCCCCATACCTTACCTCAGGTCTCATCTCCCCATAACCTACCTTAGGTCCTGAGGATTTAGTGGAGCCGAGTGGAACAAGTCTAATGTTCCTGGAGTGTAAAGTGATATTGGACTGGGCCAGAAGGCTGTCGCTTAATTTTGCTTTAGTACTGCTCTGAGTAGCACTCACTTAATGGGGCCAGGGCATGTCTGGCCCCCCTTGCATTTGTATGTGCTGTTTGGTTCATTGACTAGGCTGTCATTGAGCTTGCTGAATGCTTACAGATATTAGGAGAATCAAAAGCATGTTTATTTTAGTGCTTTAAGGTAGCTTATTATTGGGCAAATTATGCATTAATTTGCGTTTATAGTGAACGACCATCAGCAGAAAGTAACTTAGCAAGAGGAAAAACACTTCTCAAAATGACTTATCTGCTTGTAATGCCTTAGTATTATGTTTGTTTAAATTATGACAGAAAATATATGAATTTCAATTTAAGACGTTTGCTTTCCCTGTGATGAAGGAACATTTTTGGCATTCGGGAAAAGCATGGACTGGTGCAGAACAAGCGCTCCAAGAACGATGAGCAGGATTTTTCCGACAGCTCAAATCTGCTAACAAACTCTGCTCAGGTCTTATTTCCTCACACCTTACCTCAGTTCCTGTCCCCACCGCCTTACCTCAGCTTCTGGTTGTGCCTCCTTACCTTAGCATCTGGCTCCACCTCCTTTCCTCAACTCCTGTTTCAGCCTCCTTACCTGACCTCCTGTCTCCACTTCCTTACCTCAGCTCCTGTTTCCACCTCCTTACCTCAGCTCCTGTTTCCACCTCCTTACCGCATGCCCTTACCCCAGCTCCAGTTTTCTCTAATTTAACTATACTTCATAAGCTCTGGTTTCATTTTGTTTTCTTCCCTCTACTCTGTACCACTTCCTTCAGCATCATCACGTTCTACTACAGAAAATTCACCCTGCCTTAAATTTAAAACATTTTATTGTACATGAAATCAGAATGGATTGAATTATGACTGGTTATGCAGTGCATCCGGATAGTATTCACAGCGCTTCACTTTTTCCACATTTAGTTATGTTACAGCCCGATTCCAAAATTGATTAAAGTCATTTTGTTCCTGAAAATTCTACACACAAAACCCCATAATGATAAAAAAATTTTTTTGGGGAAATGTGTGTAAATTTATAAAAAAAATATATATGATTTGGAAAGGCACACACCTGTCTGTACAAGGCCCCCAGTTGACAGTGCATGTCAGAGCACAAACCAGGCCATGAAGTCCAAGGAAATGTCTGTAGGCCTCCGAGACAGAATTGTTTCGAGGCACAGATCTGGGGAAGGATACATAAACATTTCTGCAGCATTGAAGGATCCAATAAGCACAGTGGCTTCCGTCATCCATAAATGGAAGGAGTTTGGAACCACCAGGTCTCTTCCTAGCGAAGCCGCCTGGCCAAACTGAGCTATTGGGCTGAAAGGCCTTAGTCAGGGAGGTGACCAAGAACCTGATGAGCACTCTGACGGAGCCTCCGTGTGGCTCTGTGAAGAGAGGAGAACCTTCTGGAAACACAACCATCTCTGCAGCATGTGGGGATGTTTTTCTATGGCAGGAACTGGGAGAATATTCGGGTTTGAGGGAAAGATGCATGCAGCGATATAAAGAGACTTCCTTGATGGAAACTTGCTCCAGAGCGTATGGACCTCAGACTGGGGCGAAGATGAATCTACCAAAAGGACAACGAGCCTAAGCACACAGCCAAGATTAAAATGGGGGGCTTTGGGACTCTGTGAAAGCCTTGAGTGGTCCAGCCAAAGCACAGACTTGAACCGGATTGAACATCTCTGGAGAGATCTGATAGTGTCTGTGGGGCTTGAGAGGTGCGGCAAAGAAGAATGGGAGAAACAGCCCCAAAATGGGTAGTTCAAGCCTGTAGCATCATACTCAGAAAGACTTGGCTGCAATTCCTGCCAAAGGTGCTTCAACACCTTTGGCAAAGGCTGTGAATGAGCTATGACACCCTCAAACACACCACACACACCACACTACCAGACGGGCAATCCTTACTGGGTGGAACTGTTGAAGGATTTTGAGAAACTTTACGGACAAACTGTCCACCATGTCAAATTCTATAGAGAGGTCAACAATGGCTCACACAGACACACACAGTAGACGCAATTTGAAGCTTTAGCCAGACCAAACTTACTTCAGATTTCACAAGAGCTTAGTGTCCTCAAAAAGTTCCACCAGCTAAAATCTTTTACCCTCAACGTGTATACAAAACCCAGCCACACTTCTCCTCTGCACATGAAAATACTAAACTTAAGGCAGAAAAATAAGCTAATGGGAAAACGTGTTTTGGGTTCTGTGTCCCAGGAAGATATGTAAACAATTTGTTGTTTATCTTCAGAAAATGAGTGGGCCTGTGCTAGAAAGTAGAACTAGGTTCACCTGCAGTATCAGTTGTAATTTCTACATTCAAGTGACTCCACAGGATTGGTTCAGATAAAATATCTGCGATGTGTGTGCATGCGTCGATGTATGCACACTCATTCTTGGTCCTTGGCAGCTTCTAGCCTGCTTGCTGTTTGTTGTGTTTCTGATGCTGCTGCGATATCTTTATCGGACTCCATTATGCAGTGAGCGTGTCTAGCTTATCTAAAGATTGTTCATGTACGCAGAGGATGCAGAGCGACTAAGAATATCTATCGGTGCCTACCGTATCCTTTTATTTTTTTATTAAATCATAAAAACCCAGACCGACTGCAGTGCTTCTTTAGCAGTCATCCTATGGCAGTTCAAAAAGACAGTGCTCTCAACTTTCTTTCCAAAAGCTGAATAGCTGCCGGCATTTTCCTCGGAACAAAAACTGGCGTTGTTCAACTTCACCTCAAGGAGTTTCTTATCAGTCTAAATTGGCCAGGCACCTCTCATAGTAGCATAGAGTCTGAGTTATTAAACATTATATGAAACAATTACAATTCCATAAGGCTTCCAATGGAAGCAATTCCTCTATTCATTTCTTTCACAGCTTTTAAATACTACGAAAAAGGCCACAAGAAAGTAAAACCTTTATCTATTTCAGATAACTTTATCTGTAGAAGACAATAGAGACTAATATTTTCTGTAAGGTTTTTCTCTTCCTGAACATCCGTTAAGCGATTGATTACTTTAATCAGGTGTGATAGGAAATACGCTTGCTATGTTTGGGATCCTTGGGAGAATGGATCGGAAAGCGTAGGGCTGAAGGGATAGATTGGGTGGTAGGATGGGATTGTTACATGTCAAAATAGGCAGAGTTTAAGAGGAAGCTTCTTAGGCATGATATTTTGGGTATGTACACCATCCTGACCAAGATGAGGAAATAATAAGATAGCATTTAATGGCTCAGAAGTTGCGTATCAAGAAGTGAATGCATGTCCCATGAATAACTGTGCCTTCGGGCAAAAGATTGCTATAACATGAAGTGATTTCTTTTTCTACCCTATAAGCAAGCAACAGGGACTTGCTCAGAGTGTGTTTGGGAGCCACAGGTGATTTTAAAGGCTGTTAAGATAGTCGGATAAGTGACACAACGCAGGTGTTATTCATGACAGAGTTTTTGGAGTATGAGTAGTTTCTGCCCGATATGGCTATGACCTGAGTATGATCAAAACAACATGCTAACCAATGTGCCTATGTTTGTCCTCTGTAAAGTTTTTACATGACACGGGGAACTCCACATTTACCAGAGAGAAAATGAAAACTTTTAAAGTTGTTTGTTATACTAGCTTCAATATGCTTTAGCTCAAGGATGCCCGAACTAGGGCCAAGTTTGGCCTGCGGAGACCTTTGATTTGCCATGCAATATAATATATTTTGGTATAATGAAACGTTGCTTTCGGCCCACGGCCCTCAGACAAGTAAGATTTTTGGCCCTTCATATGAAAATGTTTGGGCACCCCAGCTCTAGCTGAATATGAGCATAGAGCATACTGTAACTCTAATGCAAATAATTTTTGTAAACATGTGAAATTGATGAAAATTTTTAGCATGTATGCATGTATGTAGTCCAATCTTACACTTCTTTAGTCTTCTCCGGTTGTTAAGATGTTACCCTGCTGGGAAGTAGTTGTATGTCAGAATCAGAATCTGACTCTGCTGTATTGCCAGGTAAGTAAACAGTAAATAAATAAAATAATACAGTAAGCAAAAAAAATAAACAATAAGTAAAAACAAATGTATAACACAATAAATAGGAAGTGCGCAAGACATGTAGTTGCCTAACTAGACATGTAGTTGCATAGCACATGTAAGGGTAGCAATTTAGCATGTATAAGGGTATGGTATTAAGCATTGTGGCGTTTAAGGGATTTAGAATGTATAAGGGTATGGTATTAAGCATTGTGGCGTTTAAGGGATTTAGCATGTATAAGGGTATGGTATTAAGCATTGTGGCGTTTAAGGGATTTAGCATGTATAAGGGTATGGTATTAAGCATTGTGGCGTTTAAGGGATTTAGCATGTATAAGGGTATGGTATTAAGCATTGTGGCGTTTAAGGGATTTAGCATGTATA
>JACXGK010009108.1:0-20689 GCA_016801125.1 Novumbra hubbsi
ATGACCACCCCCAACAGGGCTAAGTGGCTGAAATGACCAACCCCAACAGGGCTAAGTGGCTGAAATGACCAACCCCAACAGGGCTAAGTGGCTGAAATGACCAACCCCAACAGGGCTAAGTGGCTGAAATGACCAACCCCAACAGGGCTAAGTGGCTGAAATGACCAACCCCAACAGGGCTCAGAGGTGAGCAGTCACCTTTAAGTGACCCATCTTGAAGCGTGACTGTTTAGGTTTGAGAAGATCATTCTGAGAGAGATAAAAAGAGAGACGCAGCATTCTCTATTGCAACCATGGCAATTTTGAAGTCAGAGCGGACTAAGATAGTGGTCAAAAAGGAGTTGATGTGTAAGGTGACAATAGAAGGCCTCTAGAGATTGTTTAGAGCAGGTAAGACTGGGACAATCAAGCTTAGTGTTTGTTCTAATACAATATACTTGCGCTTGTGTCTTCTAACATAACTACAACTACATATTTGTTTTATTTAATTGCCTTTCTAGAACAATATGCAGCAATACAAAGTATATTTCATAATCTGTTATGAAAATGTATTATGAAATGTTTACGAAGTGAGCAGATTTCATAGTCGGTCATGTCTGTTATTCTCTTAGGTTGTATGCATCTGTAAGAACAATAGCTATTGGTGTCCCATTTATGGTAGCAGAGTATTTTTTACATTCACTATTCTATGTATATTCTAAGTAGTCTTACATTGTACTTGTAAGATTTCCCTCTTCCAAGCTTCAGGTTAAAATGATGGACAAGCCTTTGGAGTTTAGATACACTGTAGTAAAACTAAAACCAATATAAGGCATTGGCTGGCTCTGGCAAAGCAGTACAAGGAAGACAAAAAGTGAGTGTTTGTTCTACGATGATACTTGTGTTAGACGATTGAATCTGAACTAATTAAGTTTCTTTGTAAACTACTCTGTGTCAGAGTTACGGAGATCTGATCCCAGGAAGGGCTGAGGGCTGTGGCTGACTGACCTGATGTAACCCAGACTGGATGAGTTTCATGGCTTCCTTCCTTCCTGAGCTCCTTTATGATTTCCTCCTGAACCAGGTATTATTGGGGCTGCGCAGAAAGGACCACGTGTTTCATTCGGTCATTAGCAGAAAGGACCACGTGTTTCATTCGGTCATTAGCAGAAAGGACCGCGTGTTTCATTCGGTCATTAGCAGTAAGGGATAGGATCACACATTTGTTTGTCATCGAATGTTTCCCCTGTGACATTCTGCCTCTGTAAATCCCACAAGATAGCACCTACTTTAATAATAATGTAAAGCACCTACTTTAATAATAATGTAACGTACATGAACTTTTACCTGACCTATGCCAGGTTCTAATGCATAAAGTGATGACATACAGAAGGTTCCCAGACTGGGTAAATAACAACCATCTGACAATGTAGAAAACCCAATAAATCTGGCTAAATTGTGTGTAAAAAAGTTACAATTGGGGAATGTAATTAGGGTTAGGCATTAGGGATAATTTAAGTTAAGACCATCATTTTACAAAACTGAGGGTATGGTTAGGGTTATAGTTAGAAAAAGTTTACTATTTTTAGAGCAATACACTATGGTGTCCCCATTTATATAGCTAAGTACACATGTATGTGTGCCTGCATTCCTTTATGTGTGTCTTTTCTTGATTAGGTTTAGGTTATGCTTTTTCCCTTTCAAGTGTTTTTGGTCTCCTGTGCTTTGTTACCTTTCTTAATTACAGTAGTCATCTCCTCTGAGAGCATAACTCCCCTCCCCACATCCAGTAGCATCCCATTAGCTCTGGATCAGCGATGTCTTTCTTTATACCTTTAGCTATCCAGCATACAATTAAAATAGTTGATGGAGATCAAAAAGATACCAAAACCTTACTGTGATGTTTTCTTTTTTTTGTGAGGGGGAGGGGGGACAAAATGCAGATTGTGTTATTGATGGCTGCCCGTTTGGAACTCATTATGAGACAAAATGTATTCTGTGAAGCTGCCTGAGCATATGAGGCACCTCCATTCACTATGATGTGTTTGCAGCGAAGCGTCGCAACTTCTTCAAACACAATTCCACCATTAACCAACGTTAGGCTATTGCTTGAATTTACCGTTGGGTGCTCTCCTGCATGTACTGTAGGTGTATTTGAAAATAAAAGGTGAATCTCATATTTGGGCTATTTTCTGGGTGACTGTATTTTATTGTAGCTTCTTGACATTTCGGTTTAATGCTTCGCCTTTATAAATCCGTTTTCGGTACGAAACCTAGACCGACCTCCGAGGTTATCTCCCGCACTTTTAGATTGGAGTTTGTCGAGGTTTAGCCAACTCAGTACAGTTTTACATCTCAATCCTCTTAGTGAACAGTTAGATGTTCATGCATCTTTAAGCGGTTTTTGCTTTGTGAAGTAGCTATTTCCTGGCAGCGAATTATTTAATATAGTAATTAATACATTATTCTAAATTCTCATCGTGAATTGTATTATTATAGCTATTAGTTCTGTGTTTAAATTGTATGTATGTTTTTTTTTTATTACGGATCGACAGAGTAGCCAACTGCGGCCAACAACTTGAAATTCGGGAATTGTATGTATTTTCCAAATTTGGTAATTGTAATGTCAACAAAAATGCCACAACAAATACTTCTTTAGAGAGAGATTTTGGACATCATCAAGTTTGCGGCTATATTAAGAACCTAGCAGCATATGAATAAATGTCAAGTGGAAAGCAGTCCATTTGATTTTAAGGTAGAGAGAGACAAATGAACATGTAATGGAAATGAACATGAAACATGAAAGAGTTTGACAAACAATTCAGTGCCATTTTATTCCACCAAAACCAGTGCAGCAGCAGCGGAAACTATTTACATGAGGTGTGTATTCAAACTCGCAACACGGTAACACTGTTTCCTTGTTTCTTATTCGATTAAAGATTCATGATGGTGTCGTTGGTTAGATAAACTGTGAGAATGTTTCGAGTCATCTTTAGACTATACCAGCATATTCTGTTCATACATGACGTTACAAGAATCCAGTGTATATGACTATCAAAATAAGAAATGCGTGTAGTCAATTTGATAATGCCTTGAAAAAATGTCACCTAGGGATGTTCCACCACAGCAGTCTTTAGACAAAAGAGCGCTGTGCTCTGGTGTATTGGTCCCAACGAACCAGTATTATTGACTTTGACTACAAAATCCCAGGCGGATCAGAAGAAACGCTGAAATCACTGTTCGCGAGTGAAATAATACACCAATATATTGTCCTAATTGTCCTCAGGAAAGCGGCACGTTTAGATTTTTGTGTGGCATGTTTTGCACGTGAGTGGAAACTGGTGACACCTCGCGAAAGGCATTATCATTTAGCCTTAATTTGAAAATACAAATGACGTGTCTTTATTATTTTGACGATTGAAGCCAAAGACATCTCATCTTCTTCTCTTTTTTTAAGATATCCTGCAATATCATATTTCATACACGCCCGCAGACATGCCGGGTGCCACAATGTTTAATGTATAAGCCAGCATTATACCAGACAGAGAACGCAGGTGATAAATATGCATGTATTCAATTAAGGGTATTACACAGGGGTTGATTTGCATAAGGATTTAGGATCTAAACATGTCTCTTCATATTTGTGCTATTTTAAAATAAACGCCTGCTTTCTGGGCTATGAAGGAACAGGTAGTATTTATCAGCCGGCTAGATCCCCGCCACAAGCTTTCCCATGGTTATACCCTTGCTGATCAGGAGATTGAAAATACCCTGCTAAATAGTAAAGCTATCGTTGATATAATTATGAATAAGCCTAATTTGTATTGATTACCTCATACTCATAATTACTCTGGTGGTGGAGTCCATTCTCAGGCAATCGTTGTTGAAAGTCAAATTAAGGGAAACACATAGAAAGTCTATAGCTTTCCCCATTCAGCTGTTCACGAATTCTAGGATTACGTTTTGATTCTGTGAAGCCGCGCCTGGGCTCCCATTTTAAGGTGGGCAATTTAAACTGAGGCAGAAATGAAAGAGTAAGTACAAAAAGTTGGAGTGCAGTTATTAAATTTTTTGGAATTCAATAGAGAGCATGTGATTGTTCTTGGAAGAGAAACAAAATTGGTTGTGACGTAATTTTACACACATATCTGAAGCATTTTCTGTAGGCCATTATTTTCCTGAACAAGGCAAGTGCTCCTCTGATGACGAAGTCCAAACTCCCCTCCCAATTGAGATCACAGAGCTAATTAGAAGAGCGGATCCGGAGTGTTGAGCTCATGGCTGTAGACAGCACCGTCACACAGCGCGCAACTTAAAACCCAGAGGAAGTTGGAAGGGAAGTAGGAGTCTAGACGAGACCTGTAGGCATATCATTGAAATAATTTGTATTGAAGTGTGTCATTAGAACATACATCTTCGACGTGGGTGGATTCTTCATTTAACCTAAACGACTCAAGCAGCGTGAGGTACTTCTTTATTCACTTAGCATTAGGTATGCCACAACGCTGTCAGCCCGGCAAATCTAGGACTTTTAATCACTGAATAAAAACACCTCAAACTTCGTGGCCTGTTGTGAGAAATGACACTTCTATGATTTCTTTTCTATGGATTGAATTTATTAAAGATGGACCATGTAATATTAATTTGGCACATTTAAAAAAACAAGTTGCAGGTTGTAATAACGTTATATTATGTGTTCTGTTTTTTTTAATAACACAGAAATGTTGATAAACAGGGCTTTAATATTATGATGCTAAAGACAACAGTATAAAACATAAATGCATTCACAATGTGAATACACACAGTAAAACACAGTATAAACACAAATTATTTCACAATGTGCTTAGTGTACTTGAAAGGAAAACTATAGATCTCAAAACTAAGGCTCATCTTTTTTAAGAATATAGATTAAAACAATCGAAAAAAACTTAACAATGTAAATCTATATACAGATTTGATGTACGTGCATTGCCTATGGCACGATTGTCATGTATTCCTTTAACGTTCATTGGAAAATATTACCCTGCAAAATGAAATAGGATGCCGTAATCCTTCATTGTGCAATGCGTTAATCCCAAGCGTTTGACTTTAATTTTGGTAAAGCTTCAGTGAAAGATATGTTTCAGTGAATGCATTTCAGAAGAGGGAACCCATGTTAATAAAGACCCCTAACATGTGACGTCACGTGCATTGCGTGTTCCTGCTTTCAACATCTGCGAGGAGCTGGAATTAAGTAAAGGTGTCTCCGAAAGACAGTGTGACATTTACTGATAGATGTGCTCAATAAAGAAGGTGATGCAGGACATCCTAGAGCTGTAACGTGTTAAATGTTGTCTGTCAATGCGGTTAGTTTTCAGAATACGTTTCAGTGTAGAAGGTGATGCAAAAGACCCTACGCATTTTACTTGTTAAATGTTATCTGTCAATTCTGTTGGTTTTTGGGATATTGTACAATGACTTAAACAAATTAATATATTACTTTTTGGCCACTAAATAGATGGAAATCCAACATATGGGTCGGGGTTGACCAAAGAGAGACAGAGAGAGAGAGAGAGCGATAAATGCATGACAATTATCTAACAGTTCACCTTTACGCACTCTATCTCACTCTATCAATCTATCCTCTACACTAACAAATCAGCATTCACCAAACCTCTTCTTCATAATTTTAAGATGTGGTTTTAGATTCAACTATATTTAAACACTAAATATGTCAAGATAGCTTCAGAAAAGCAGTCACTGAAAAAACGTGTACAAACATCATGTCACGGGCAAACAGCGAAGGAACCCTGGATATACCTCTTCAGCAGCAGTGAAATAGGATTTCGACGAAGTCGAACAGCCAATGAACATAAATCGTGGGACGTGACGTATGGGTCCCTGTAGAAAAGGCGCGGAGTGTATCGCATAGCCAGAGACCGTGGAACGGTGATAGGGCTGCCTGCTCCAGTCTTGTCTTGACCGAATGTATAGCCAACTCCTAGATAACTCACATGCAGTTTATTGGCAAAGAGAGGAAAAAGCACGGCTTAAGGAAAACTGCTTCTCTTAGACCTTCAACAGGATCTAAATTCAAACATATTTTTACATCTATTTTTTCCTTATTTTAAAGCTTGCATTTGTATATATTTCGATATTATCAATATGTCTCTAACACCAACTTGGACACTAATTTAGTTCGATGACAAGCTGATGAGGAAGCTACATGGAAATGCACGCGCCTACAGTATCACAGACCCAGTTGTGGTCTTGATTTTTTCTTTTCTTCTTTCGAATCGGGTGGAAATCATTTTTGGTTACAGTGATGCAGTAGAAGTAGTGACAGTGTCCGTTGATCGAGTTAGTACTTATACATTCGTTCGTTAACTAATGCACTGAAGAATGTTCTAATTAGCCCTGAAGAAATAGTATGGGAGAGTAAAAGATCTTGGCAGCCAGGGCTTCAAAATTGGCTATGTTAATAATTCCGTAAAAATATTTTAGAACTAGCATTTTTCTTACCTGCTAAATAGAAATATATGTATATACTACATATTATGTATTAGATTTAGTAAAACAACGGATTCCATAACATTAATTAATGAATTAGGCTAATATATTAAATTCGAGAGAAAAGCTGAGATTTGGATGATGATTTCCATTGGCAGATGATGCCTAGTGTGGAGAACACGTGTCCATTTTTGCCTCATATTTTTTCCTGAACTGGAATTCTTACTTGTCAAACCAAGAAGAGAAAGATTCTGACTGCCAATGCACGGGTTAGGTTTCCGTCTTATGGAAATCTTGGGTTGCAGATCTGAGGAAAACACGTATAACATCATCCCCTCTGCCGCAACAATGCTTTTCCACGGCCTCCCTGGAGGCGACATGCATAGTGTTGTCGAAGAAATGGACCGGAGAGGGAAGAGCGAATCAGCAGCTATCAGCTCGGCTATAGATATGGGAGAATCTGAAACGGTAGGCAATAGAACGACCATGCTGCGGGTGATTGCCACCGAGAGTAAGATACTGTTCTGGAGCATACAAAAGTTTATGAGAAAATGTCTTATGTGCAGTAAACTAACATAATATTTTGGGAATTGCAAAAGACTTAGCTTGGGATAGGCAATTAAAACTTGTTGGACTGAGTATACACTTGTCTTATGTTGATCGTAATTAATTCAAATCTGTATTCTTCCTGCATTATTTCTATATCATAGATCGAATCTATTATCTATGCCGAAAATGCTAATGCATTATAATGCTAATCGGTTAGGGTTAGCAGTTATTTTCTTTTTATTGTGAACATTTAAGTGTTTTAGGCATGACATTGTTTTGGTATTAGATAAGTTTGTGTGGATTTAAACAACATAAAATTAAATGTGTTTATAATCTTTGTACTTTTATTTAAGTTTTTGCACATTCATCAATTCGTTGCACAAAAATGAGGCCTTTAGGCTACCGCTATATTCTCTTTATACGGGTTAAACTCATAAAGACTTTTGGGGAATTACTTTAAATTCTGAATGTGTTTTATCTAGATTGATAACATTTTCCCTCACAACGGTAACTTACTTAGGAATTCGTTAGAATAAAAACAAATTGTGCTCCTCTTCGTATAGGTTTGGCGTTCACTTTTTAGACTGATGTGTAGGTGGAAGTGATTTTACATTTGATTATTTTCGTTAGAATCGTCTTGTATTAGGGCAGTATAGCTAACGTTTTTTTCTTGTTTTGTAGTTTTAACCAAATCAAACTGTAAAGCCACCTAAAAAGGGAAAAGTTAAAGTTTTAGCAATAGTGTATGTGGGTGTTTATGTGTGTGTCGGTTTTGTTGATTGTGTGTAAGTAGGTTTTGATCTGACAATGTTTTCTGTAATCGTAAATCCTGGTGTGAGATGGGTATACGCTTTTCTATTTCGAAGACAATAATGCCATGTGCTCTTTTTGTGGGTTTTCATGGACAATTCGTTTTTTAACGCCAAACATGTTTAAAACAGGAATTTGTAATTCCTGGTGTATGTAGTTATTCTTTAAAATGATTGTCCTCAGTAGGCTGTATAATTTCAATTAAAGGCATATTAATCGAAAAAATGTGTGTGTGTATATGTACACAGTATATATTCAAATAAAATGTCAGATAATAAGCAATTTCTCATAAAGGAAACAGATATCGAGGGGGAAATTGAACACTATTTTGATAATGATTTTTTATCACGTGATCGACCTGTGTTTAAAGCTTGTGTTTGGTTGTCTTATAGAACATGCCGTGCTTGAACAACGACAGGGTGGCTTTGTGCGCCGGTTGCGGCGGGAAGATTGCGGACCGCTACTACCTGCTCGCGGTGGACAAACAGTGGCACATGCGCTGTCTAAAGTGCTGCGAGTGTAAACTCAATCTGGAGTCCGAGCTCACCTGCTTCAGTAAAGACGGAAGCATCTATTGCAAGGAAGATTATTACAGGTAACCACCAATCCCCGAAATGGCATCTGAGCTAAACCATTCCACAATTAGGCAATATACTACACATTTATAGTCAGACTTCCGATAGGATAAGCATCCTTTGCCCCATAATGAATTATTATGTTGGGTATTACAAATACATATAATATGCTTTAGTGTGGCATGGCCATAGTTTGACCAAACGTAGAAGTGCAATTGCGCAAAACTAATTTCTTCCTTACGTATATTACAATATAGAGTATTATGTGTAAGCGGTTCATTTCGAAGTAGGCGACTCTGGGCTACGCGCATTTGTTTCAAATAAGGCTTTGATTTGTTGGTAAATAACTGCCACTGTATGTGCTACTAATTGCCTAGTCCACAACGGAACAAAATGTGCACTGACGAAGTGTTGTCCTTTCCGCAGAAGGTTTTCGGTCCAGAGGTGTGCACGATGTCACCTTGGGATTTCGGCCTCAGAGATGGTGATGCGGGCGAGGGACTTGGTGTACCACTTGAACTGTTTCACCTGCACGTCCTGCAACAAGATGCTAACGACCGGGGACCACTTCGGCATGAAAGACAGTCTTGTGTACTGTCGACTGCACTTTGAAAATCTCATACAGGGGGAATATCAGACACATTTCAATCATGCGGATGTAGCCTCTCACAAAGGACTGGGCCCTGCCAACGCATTGGGACTATCCTACTTCAGCGGCGTGGGGAGCGTCCAGAAAGGGCGGCCCAGGAAAAGGAAAAGTCCCGGGCCAGGAGCAGATTTAGCAGCCTACAACGCAGGTAAGACAGCAAATACAGCACTTCCATTTGAAACAGGTAAAATACCGCGGTGTTGACACAGTGAACAAACATTCTTCATAACAACCAAGTTGTCATTGCTGATAAGACAAAACGACAACACTAACATTGCAATTCATGTCGTTGACAAAGCAGGCAAACAGTCATAAGCAACAAAGAGGTGCGACTTAAGTGTGCACATGAGTCTCTATTTAGAATTATTTTTTGCATGGTGATTATTGAAAAACCGTGCCTAATTATAACGTTAACATTTTGTATTACTTGTTATTACAATTGTTTGTAATATTTGCCAGCATTTTGCCCCCTGGCAAATTATTTATGTAATTCAAATAAGGTGCCAAGCGTTTCGCCCAGTTCGTTCCATCAGTTAATACATAATTCAGGTTAATACTAGGCATTTCTGTTTAGGAAACAAAAATGTTTACCACCTATTTGAGTTAATTTATGAACTACACACATTTTAGACATAAAAGGCACGTTGCAAAAATACACGTTACGAGTTTGTAACATTTAATATACAAAGTTATTCTATATATTTGTTATCATTAGGGTCCACGTGCTTTACTCCACGGGCTCCTTTGTTCATATCAGAAAAGCATAAATAGCCTGAGGGTTCTGATAGCAAATTAGCATATCTGTGCTCTGAAGAAACTAAAGACCATTTAGGTCGAATATTAAAAATATTGTAGATACCATTTTCTCACGAAAGTATACCTATCGATTACTTGGTTATTCCCAAATTAATGCAGGTTATGTATCGAAAATCCCTCCCTACGAGTCAACCTTGTGTGGCAAGAGAAAGTTGTATCTGTAGTGTTTTCTCCTTTCCTCTTTAAAAGGTTTTTGAAGTTCAGACTTTCGCCTTCGCCATGTATACTTGTCAGACTCGATATACGTCTGAAGTCCCTTAGCACGCCCCTCTGCATACTCCGGGTCGGTTGGTCTGGGACGGGGGTAGTGGGTGTGCAGTACAGAGATCAATGAGACTTGACAAGTTATCCACGATGACAGGGACACAGGATGTAGCATATAAAGAGTGCTATTTAATTACGAATAACATTCAATATGACCAAGTGTATTTTTGGATAAATATTTGCCTATTTACCACAAAGCGAAAAGTTCACCAAAAACTAGAAATCACACATTGGTGTCTATAGCTTTTTAACACTCTTTATGACCGTAATATATCATTCAATTGTATTTCCAAATTCTAACATTGCAGCCTTTGTAGCAAAAATCTCTTCAAATCTTTGGTACAAATTCATAATATTTCTAATTAATATTATATAAAATTTATTTGGTTAAACTTCGTAATTAATTAAATGTAGTCCCAATTAATGATTTGAAACACGACAATGCTAACATTGTTGCCAAGCGTTGGGTGAGGTATGTGGAACAAAAATGATAATGTGGGTGAAGTATCACTTGAAACAATTCCGTCAGATATTGTTTTTAACTGTTTTATAGCGCATTCAACCTTTCATAGAATAAGTGGCTAAACCAACCCCACCCCTGAAATAGGAAAGGGCAAAGTGAATGGACCTTTCTGCTGTTTAACGTAACACTGTTTAAATTGGCAGATACAAAATACATGTTCTGTCTAGACCTGATTTACCAGCCTATGTATCGTCGTTGACTTGAACCAGAACTTTGTTGAAAACCCCGATACTTTAACCCAGGAGGAACACCTGGTATGTGGCGAAGGATGGGCGGGTCATGGCGCTACTGCCCTCTACTGGTCACCCTGAGACCACTGATACAGCACACCACATCTAAGTCACCTAACTGTTTCGAAAAGAAAGTTTACATCTGAAGTCAACCTTTAAAATAAATTAATCTCAAATACATTTTTCATGATTCTAATATACGCTGCAGAATCACAATGAAAAGTAATTCCAAACTTGTTAATACATCAGTGCTCGTTAGTCCTTCAGTGGCATTTGAAAACTGATTAAATAAATATTGTTTTTTGATGTCTGGTGTTTGTGTCTGAAGTGTTATTCTGAGGAATCTGAAAGACTAATATTTATTGTATGCAGCATTGAATATGTCTGAACTGTTATGAATAGATAGCAACACTTAAGCATTTGCCAAGAAAATACTGTCAGGGAAATATGTGTCATGTTTTTGCAGCCACGATTCGATTATCTAGGGCAGGCTATCACATAGCATGATTATTCATAAGACAATAATCACAAAAAAACATTATGATTAATATTACGAGTAGTCTTGCTAGTAGTAGCCTAGTAGTAATATTAATAGTAGAAGTGGGAAGATTAGGCAAAGGAGTTAGGGTAGGAGTAGGAAGAGAAGAACTAGTAATACTAAAACAAAGGTGTTGGATTTGCAGTAGTAATAGTAGTATTATTCCAATATGTATTAATTTCACTGTTATTGTACTTTATTACAAGTGTTTGATACATTCGTGTAATCCATTTTTTTTCAAAGACCAAATATAATAATCATAATAAAATAAGTAGCCGTTTGTTATTTACCATTGTAACTATAGCCTATACACCTTATAGTGAGTGTTATTTTAGATAGGGAATCACTGTTATGCTATAAAGAACAATTGATTCAATAGAAACAGGCTAGTTAATGTTTAGGATGCTAACAACACTTTGTTGTTTCATCAAATTCATTTCAATAAAGGCTTCATTGCTGTTCCCCATTAGATAACAACTTATTTTCACCTTGCAGGCTTAGGAATCGATCTAGCAACGTTTTAGTTACTGGTCTGATTGTCCAACCACAAAGCTAAACAGGTGCCCCTATAAACATATTGACCTCGGCCCTAACACATTTTTTTCCCCATTTTAATGTGTTCACATATATTAAAAGCAGACTCCTCCAGAATGCAGTCAACTCACAATTCTTCTAGTAACAAAACATATATTGTAATGGACAACAATTGTAAATATGAATGTGCTTTTATTTTCCAAAAAGGGTCGGTTTTCTGAGAGACAAGGTCTACAGTAGACATTCCAGACGTTCTATTCAAACGTTCTACCACTTTTTACCTTTCTTTTGGATGAAATCATAAGAATGACAACCAAACGTATCTATATGAGGCTTATGTTTAATAAGGTTAATATTTAGATTAACAGACATCTACAACTATTACAAATGCATGAAATATGTTCTAAATGTCAATTTGATTGTGATGGGTTCGTGTCGGGGCCTTCTTAGACAGTGTTTATATACACACAGCCGTGGTTTCATTAACCATCAAATCATTACCCCCACATGTGTGTTCCTGGCCACACTATCTACCTAAAGTGTAATTACTAAACCAACTTAACTACTAAACCAAAGACACTACACTCTGCTGGGCTAAATTAACACACACATGTTGTATATTTTAACGAATCAATTCACTACATAATGCTGCTAGCTGTGTCATATGGTCATGTTTAACTCATTCCCTGGTCCTTGAGAGAAACCCAGTGTTGGTATTCACGTGGTCTGACCACTGCCTGTTCTTCCAGCACTCAGCTGTAATGAGAACGATGGGGAGTCTATGGACCGGGACTCCCAGTACAGCTCCAGTCAGAAGACCAAACGCATGAGGACCTCCTTCAAGCACCACCAACTGAGGACCATGAAGTCCTACTTTGCCATCAACCACAACCCTGACGCCAAGGACCTGAAGCAGCTGGCCCAGAAGACCGGCCTCACCAAACGTGTCTTACAGGTAAGACACACACACATGCATGCGTGCGCACGTGCACGCTGTCACACACCGTATTGTACATGACATCCATCAACATTTCAAAAGCTACGCACCAGAATATGGGAGTTATTACGATTAAATAATTGGAATGTTTTTTTGAAACAAGTAACAAAGGAGCATTTTCTATTTCAATTTCCAGATAAGAATTGTGAGGACTGGGCCTGATAAAAACCCTCTTATTATGGAAGGCAGGGGCACAACAGACAGAGCTTGATTTCCACAAAGACGACAGCAAATTATCTAGGGGATTAAATAAAAAAGAATTGGACAAAAAGGTTTCTGAACAAAAATTCTGTAAAAACTCTCTCCGCTTTAATTAACGCTCCCAGGAAACAAAGCAGTCATTTGGCTTTGATGCGTTCTGATTTTCCATGCCTGTTATTCCAGTTGAAATCTTCCCTCTGTCTTTTCCCCACGGATCCATCACTAACAGTCGCAACCATGTTGCATTGCTGTGGTACACAGGTCTGGTTCCAGAATGCTCGGGCCAAGTTCCGGCGGAACCTGCTGAGACAGGAGAACACGGGCGTGGACAAGACGTCAGACGGCTCCACCCTCCAGGGGGGCACCCCCTCCGGCCCCGCCTCGGAGATCTCCAACGCCTCCATGAGCCCCTCCAGCACCCCCACCACCTTGACGGACCTGACCAACCCCACCATGCCCTCCGTCACCTCCGTCTTAACCTCTGTGTCTGGCAGCATGGATGTCCATGAGTGCCGGAGCCCCTCACAGACCACCCTGACCAGCCTCTTCTGATTCACCTCCCGCAGAGACTTCCCCCGGCCCCAACCCCCTTACTTGCCCTTTCCCTGTCCTCCTCCGTGACTCTGTCCACCTGGAACTAAAACACACACCTCTGACAGAGACACGGAACGGACTGTTAATGATGAAGGTAATGGAAAAGCCTATTTTAGAATATTTGCATAGTGAGTCTACCAAGCGGAAGGAGCAATTGTTGTTACTTTGTTGTTGTTGCCGTTTTGTTAAGAATTGAAGAAACTTATTTGCATTTTTCAATGTTTACAGACTGAAACTGGGAAAAGAAAAAGACTGCTTAATTTTGGAAATTCATTTTTCCAGCACAATATTTATGTTGTTGTACAGGAGTCACTGTTAGCAAACATTGAGAAGGATTGTAAAATTATGGGAAATCTGAGATTAAACACAGGTTAAGATATCCTTAAACTGCCATGTGCCTTACACTCCATTTTATCCTACCATGATTCAGACCCGTTTTACCCATCCACGTCAGATAGAACCAAGTAGAGTACAATATGATTCAGACCCGTTTTACCCATCCACGTCAGATAGAACCAAGTACAGTACAATATGATTCAGACCCGTTTTACCCATCCACATCAGATAGAACCAAGTACAGTACAATATGATTCAGAACGTGACACATTTCTTTGTGGTTTTGGCTTGTATTGCAATTTATATTTAAAATGCCAAAATCAATTTAATTCGATGGTCTTTGGATCTATATCAGTGGCAATCATTCACTTTAACATTCTAATGTTTGTTACTAGAGCCGGCCGGTATTCAGTGTATGTGCATACTGGATACTGCAAGCATGCGGGTCTCCATCAGCCTCGTCAACTTTACAAACCTTTTGGACGCAGTTGCAGTTTTTGAATTTCTTTTGGGGTTTGTGATTCAGACTGTTTTTGTGCAATAGAAATGATTAGTGAAACATGTATTATGTCATTTAGTAGTTTTTGTTGTAAAAATGTATAGGATGTGTTTTCAAACACTTAATCTGGGTGATTCCCTGATATTCCCTGAAATCCTGAAAGAATAGTATTTATGAGTGAGGATTTAAAGGCAAAAAGATCACATCCCCAATCCATGCAATCATGGTTTACATATTTGGGGGAAATATAAACAAAATAAGGATATTTACGTAACAAAGAATTTCTAATGTCTCCAAACTATATTTTAGATGGTTTACTAATTCAAAGTAGTATATATTGTCAAAAAAACTGTAATCCAGTTTTCTGTAGACACCTTTTACAAACATCAGATCATTTCAGTGGCCTCTAACCTCTAACCAGAAATATATGGACAAAAGGCAGGATGGGTGCTTGTGTTCATGAACACAAGTAACAACATGTGTTATTTTTTCCTTCTTCAAGTTTATTTGGCCTTTCAGAAAACACAACAACATATAAACATAAAACAACAGTAGATTAAAGAAATCACACAGGGATTCATCCAGACTGCAAAAAAAAACTTACATGGATTTCACTTGCAGCATTCACTCCTTTCAGGTTGAAAACAGAAAAATATGATCCTTTTAAAGAAGGACAAGAAGGACAAAATATACAGAGGATACGTTAATCTGGGACAATCTCTAATAGGAGAGTATACAAAGTATATGTTAATCTGGAACACTCTCTAATTGAAATGTATACACAGTATATGTTCATCTGCGACACTCTCTAAGAGAAGAGTATACTGAGTATACGTTAATCTGGGCCACTCTGTAATAAAGAGTATATAGAGTATATGTTCATCTGCGACACTCTCTAAGAGAAGAGTAAACAGAGTATACGTTAATCTCGGAACACTCTCTAAGAGAAGAGTAAACAGAGTATACGTTAATCTCGGACACTAATAAAAGAGTATACAGAGTATACGTTAATCTGGGACACTCTCTAATAAAAAGTATATAGAGTATAAATTAATCTGGGACACTAATAAAAGAGTACACACAGTATAGGTTAATCTGGGACACTCTTTAATAGAAGAGTATACAGAGTATACAGTAATCTAGGACACTCTCTAATAAAAGAGTATACAGACCATACATTCATCTGGGATACTTTCTAATAGAAGAATATACAGAGTATACATTAATCTGGGCCACTCTCCAATAAAGAGTATATACATAATATGTTAATCTGGGACACAGAGCATACATTTGTTTGGGACACTCTCTAATAAAGAGTATATAGAGTATACATCATTTTGGTACAGTCTCTAATAAAGAGTATATAGAGTATACATTATTTTGGTACAGTCTCTAATAAAGAGTATATAGAGTATACATTATTTTGGGACTCTCTAATAAAGAGTATATAGAGTATACGTTATTTTGGGACACTCAACACACCCCCAACTATTTAGAAGGAATACAAAACCTTTCTATCCTTAAACGTAGCACCATAATACCTAACCCTAAAGAAAACTAGGAATTTATAACACATAAAACATTAAAGTGTAACAAATCCCTGCTATTTAATTGTTACCCTAATGCAATGTTAACGAACATAACAACATTTTGGAGTAAATGTTTTATGGAAATATCTACATAATATTACTACTCCTTAAGGTCAGAATGTGTTACAATGTTGTTTTGCAGTTAGACTTTTGTTGAAAAAACTTTTTAAAAAGTTCCTTCAAGAATTCTATGTTGAAAATCGATCCAGTGGCCCGTGTCCCAAAACGACATAAAAGCATGAACCTAAAATAACATAAACATGTTTTAATAACTGCTAATTTGTGGCGCTCACATACATATTCACCAAATGTAGACCTTAATAGAACTTGAAAAACCTGTGAGGTGTTCTCTGTCTTATAATTATTCAGGACATTCACCTCTGCATACACCGTTCATGAGTACAAAAGTTGACACCTATTTTGTGACATTTTACTGTTGATGCAACGATACACTATGCTCTGTTGGCTTCGTTAGAAGTGTGTAGCATTCTCTACTTTATTTTTTAGGATTATGTTATATTATGGATAAGGCCTGCTCACTCACTTGTTTAGACCAGTGTCAAATGGTATTTATTGGAGAAAAATATGTTTTGATTAATTTACATTTTACAATTTAGCTGACGCTATTATCCTAAATCACATAACTGCAGCAGACATTTTTTAAACTTGTTTTCAACTGGAGGCTTCAACTGGAACCAGCAACCACAAACAGGTAATAGCTTCCCATGAACTAACAGTATAGACACGGTTTTGACCAACCCTAAACCCTTCAATAATGTACAACTGGTCTGTATCCTCCCCGTGGGATCTGACCTCCTGTGACCTACAAGTTGATGCTTTAAAAACTGCTTTTAACCTCCCCTTTGACAACCAAGAGGAAGTAAACAAACATTGCAACAACTCTGTTTAAAACAACAACGTCTCTACATCCAAGGGTGGTTGTAGTTCGTCTTCATCCCAGCTAGAACATTGTCTGTCTAGTGGGAAAACACATTGTCCGTCTAGTGGGAAAACACATTGTCCGTCTAGTAGGAAAACACATTGTCCGTCTAGTGGGAAAACACATTGTCCGTCTAGTAGGAAAACACATTGTCCGTCTTGTGGGAAAACACATTGTCCGTCTAGTAGGAAAACACATTGTCCGTCTAGTGGGAAAACACATTGTCCGTCTAGTGGGAAAACACATTGTCCGTCTAGTAGGAAAACACATTGTCCGTCTAGTAGGAAAACACATTGTCCGTCTAGTGGGAATACACATTGTCCGTCTAGTGGGAAAACACATTGTCCGTCTAGTGGGAATACACATTGTCCGTCTAGTGGGAAAACACATTGTCCGTCTAGTGGGAAAACACATTGTCCGTCTAGTAGGAAAACTGGATCCTGAAAGTCATTTTGTAATGTTAAAAACAACATTAGTGTTTTTAGAGAAAATTATGGGTTTTAAATCAAAACAGCACACGTGTCCGTGTAAACCAATTAACATAATACTAAACCATTTTTAGTAAAATATTCCTTTTCAGTTCAATTCTTTCGAAAATAACATCCTTGATGACATTCAGGCCTAACAAAATTGACCATAGTGCACATGAATATGTAAATTTATTATCAAACTTCATTGATCAAGAAAGCATAATATAATGCAAGCCTACTCTCTAGTACATGTTGTGATAGGTGATGGTTAGCATTATGTCCTAAGCCGGTTTTCAGAGTTTTAGTAGAAATGTTAATTGCCCAACATTCTCTCATGTGCACACCTGGCTTCTCTCGCACGTACAAGTCTCTCTGGTAGTTCTCCACAAAACCATCAACACCATATGGGATCTTTTTATTGATCAGCTCGTGCATGTGTGTGTGTTCATGAAAGTTTATGTGTGTGTGTTTTCAGTCTTGTGTGAGTGAGAGACAGGGGGAAGTAGAGAAGTGTGAGTGTGTGTCTATAGGTGTCCACAACAGTGTAAAAGGTAGGTGTAAAATGAGACTATATTGGAGTGTGTGCCTTTGTTGGGTTTTATATCCATTCCATACAATACTCAGGAAGACAGATGACTGAAGCGGATGGACATCGAATAGGAAGTGCTGAGCAATAGGATTTTGGTGCCTTTTATGAACATCTGATGTAAATCCGCTGGGCCGTTGATCCACTCAAGAAAGGCCTGGCAACCACCATGCAGAAATAAATGCCACATAACTGAATGTTTACTTTGTGCTAATAGATGTCTTTCTGTTATCGAGGGATTGCAATTTTAAGAACAATACAACTTTTAAGAACAATAAATTGCTCAAAATATTGTTTTGAGCCATTTAGGAGATGTAGGGGGATTTAAGATGTCCTCTAAAAATTTCCTTTCAGGTCTAAACTTTGTGTGCAATAATCATAGCAACATTACAGGGAGGACGGGCACAGTTTAAGATCAGTTTTGTCATAGTTTGAACAGATAAAACACAGGCTATGGCCGTGAAACAGGCATCTTCTTCCAATAAGGTCACTGGGCTCCTTCATGACGAACTGTGGTTCTGGCAGATTTCTGGGTGTCCTGGATTGTAAGCCCGTCTTCCACGTTGGTCCTTCCACAGCTCATCAGTTAGACTGCCAAGCTGGGCCAGGGTGGACCAAGGTTAGACAGTAGACACGGAACGGGTCCTGCCAATGTGTTGCCCAGATGTACCCACATACCCACATTACACTGTGTGATGAAGGCTTTAATATAGAGAGAAGCCGATCTTTAAAACACATGACAGGTTATATAGAAATAGTGGGCCCAATAAAATGTAATATGCAATACTACTGGTGAATTTCACCAGCGTAAGTGAAGGCTGTCGCCAAAAAGAAAACGGTCATTGCAGACTTCTTGCTTTTTTCCCCCTAGCACAACGTTTAAGGAAGAAATGTTCTGCGTGTTTAGGAGAAGAAAATAAAACCTAAAGCTACCTGTTATTGGCTGAGAGGTTTGGAATTCTTTGTTATTGGTCTATAAACTCATTTAACACCTGGGGGTTTCACCACGCAGGTCAAAACTCCATCACGCTGATGTGTCTGATGTTCAAAACATTTATAAAAAGGCAACCTTCAATTTAACTTGAAATCTCTATTCTTCACACAACTTCCTAGTGCACCACTGATTGGTCTATAACATGCAATAAAGATATTCTTTATGGGTGGAGCCTGTGTGTTGGCCCCTCCCATCCAGTGCCCAGAGGTTTTACATAGAGAGTATAGTTATATAAAGTCAAAGTAAGCTGGAGTTCAACACATCAACAACATTATAAACGTCTACTTAACAAGTCAGTACTACATTGAAATCCCTCATATCTACCGCAGGGAGGTTGGCCTCAATGGCTGCCCACTAATAACAGCACACACATTGTCCAACCTATACAGAGGTCCCCCCAGAATGACCTAACCAGTTAAAGATTAGCAGACAAAGACGTGCTATTGTGGTTTATAAACATGACCAGAAATATGTATATAAATGCAAGAAATCTATCCTATATTGAGATGTGTGGATGCGGAGGAAT
The DNA here is from genome assembly GCA_016801125.1 of Novumbra hubbsi. Taxonomy (NCBI): domain Eukaryota; kingdom Metazoa; phylum Chordata; class Actinopteri; order Esociformes; family Umbridae; genus Novumbra; species Novumbra hubbsi. The sequence continues at coordinate 19,689 of JACXGK010009108.1, forward strand.
TCTTTGGATCATTGCCTAGCTGGAATATTCATCATCAACCCAGTTTTAGCCTTCTGACAGAGGCCACAGATTGTGCTCTAAAATCTCTTGATGACATCCAGTATATCCTCACAAGGCACCAGTAACAATGTTTCCACACTTCACTTCTGCTGTTATACCCGTAGTTCCTGCAAAATCATTGATCTTATTCAGTTTCATGGGGGTTTGTATTAGACCTTTATGAGTAATCCAGAGTAATGCTGACCACAGGCCATCCAGCTGCTAGGTGAAGCAAGCACATCTCTCACAGCACACGTGTTAATGCATTCATTATGTTCATGATTGTGCCAATCAATGCAATTCTGATAACGCTGACAGCGAGACACATCAAAACGTGTTACAACAAAAACATAACCGCATTAAATCATGAATAATAATTCTCCACAATAGCTAAGTAACCAGTTAATCTCAATCAGATTGATGAGAAAACGCATTCACATCTTGAATGTACACATTCTTTAATTCTACAATGTGGTTCTGAATTAAGCTGAGGAGTTATTTAGATGTACAGTCTCACGCTGCCCACCACCAACCCATCACATTTGGATGCAGACAACTGCTTTGACCACAAAGCTATGAGCAGCTTGGCACATCCAGTGTCATTTCTATAAACAGCTACGCACATGTGCTAATGGACTGTTCATGTGCCAATCAATATCATTCTGAAAATGACAGTTCTCAACAATAAGATACATCATTCACCAAAGTTTGTTCAAAAATCTAAAATGGTACCGGAGAAATTGTCTGTGACACAAACAAGCAGACCTGGTCCACTATTCGGTGTCATCAGCAGAAGACAACCAGGTTCCCAGGGCCTGTGGAAGCCTAGCAGACACATAGTATAACCTGGTCCACTATTCGGTGTCATCAGCAGAAGACAACCAGGTTCCCAGGGCCTGTGGAAGCCTAGCAGACACATAGTATAACCTGGTCCACTATTCGGTGTCATCAGCAGAAGACAA
>JACXGK010009109.1:0-20686 GCA_016801125.1 Novumbra hubbsi
GGGTAACGACAGTGATACATTTTATTCCCCCACACCACTGACCGTAAGGAGGGTAACGGCACTGATAAATATAATCCCCCCCTCCAACACCGACCGTATAGAGGGTAACGACAGTGATACATTTTATTCCCCCACACCAATGACCGTAAGGAGGGTAACGGCACTGATAAATGTCATGCCCCCCCTCCAACACCGACCGTATAGAGGGTAACGACAGTGATACATTTTATTCCCCCACACCACTGACCGTAAGGAGGGTAACGGCACTGATAAATGTTATGCCCCCCCCACCACCACCACCACTGGGTGGGTCATTTATTTTACATTAGACCTCGGTTGGAGGCCCAGCTCTCACAGGACGCTAACCGCAGAAGAATACGAGGAGACGAAAGGCAGTAGGAGGTCTATGTTTAGGAATACGAGGAGACGAGAGGCTGCAGGAGGTCCTTAGCCCCCCTTTGTATATTTTGGGGTGGGACCACTCTGAGCATTATGGTTCCAGGACACAAAGCTGGATGGCTTCCAAGATGCACCTGCTGCAGTTCTTCTGAGGTCACTGTGGTCCTCCTAAAGTCTGGCAAGGATACAGCGTTCACACACACACACACACACACCCAGTGAGACACTAGCACACAAGCACAACAAGCACACATACAAATGAAGCCCCAACCTGGATGCGACATGTGGATACAATGATCTGTATCTACTGATGCTTTAATGAGAGACAAAAATCGACCACTGAGCATATAACCTGTGCACTTCTATTATGCAGCAAAGAGAAGATTGGATTATACTGTACATCTGAGCCAACAGGATTGCATGAGATTTTTATGCAAGTATAATTGAAAGTCTCAAATAAGTTGATTATTGAAAATGCACCTAATTATTGTGACATTAATCTAGTCTCTTCTCACATTACTGATACCACTCAGCCTAATCATGTACATACTCTAGAAACAGGACCATCTACAATCATGTTTGCGAGGCAATTTGTGACGCACTGCTGACACCTACTGGAGGTTAAGCAAAATAAACAGCGGCTAAGATGAGATGGAGTGATATGAACTGCCTCGTCCTAAATTTCAAGAAAAGAAGAACCTTAGCTCTCTCTCCATCAGAACGTATATTCTAGTTAAGGTTATTGTTTCATTGATGGTAATTACGTCCATCAGAAACATAACTCCTGACAACTGAAAAAAAGGATTGGCCTCATACCATATTACCCATTAAAGGTACAATTTCTGGAAACATTTTAAAGTGTGCTTGCAGTTGCAACAGCTGTATCTTGTGTAAAAACGCGAATATTTTCTAAACCTTGCAACAGAACCTTTCATAAAACAATAGCAACGCAATTGGAAATGCACATTTTGATACCTGTCATTTCTCCGTAGAGCAAGAACTGTAGGCGGAGTTAGGGTAGCTATAAAAATAAATTAATATATATGTGAGATAATAGTGATGTTGGTTGGCAAAGCAAGCACACTAATAATAATAATGCAAGTGAACATTCTAAAAATCTCTTAAATTTTAACATTGGTATTCGGACCTGTGTGACCATCCAACAAAACATTGTTGTATTATCATATTCGTATGAATTAGAATATTACTTAAAAAAACTCCTGTGGGCAACCAAGGCAAGACAAATAACGACAAAACACATGGGTGTTGTATTCTAAAGACAGCCTACAGGGATCAATGGGAATGGGAAACTGATTGTATTCTAAAGACAGCCAACGGGGATGAATAAGACTGGAAAGACTATTGTATTTAGGTTTGATTACGATATGTCGTCCTACTCGCAAGGTAATCTTTTAGGCGAAACAGCACGTCACCGCAGAGTTTTTCAACACAGATGCGCAGCATCTCGACAGTTCCGGAAACGCTTCGATTTGAGATGAAAACTCTCATTGCGTGAAAGTCTCCAACTGACACGTTTTTGCAACTTTGTTGAACACAACTTTATATAAGAGTGCCTTAGATTTTTCATGCGCAATTTGGCGCAACACGACGGCCTTGGTGACAATTATTTGATGGCGCATGCCCCTCTGACTAAGCTTTCGTATGTAGAAATGACATCGCGTAGACATTTGTATTCAAGAACTTTCTGCCTATCTTAATACTAAATTATCTCTGATGTTACCTTTGCTCCTGTCGCTTTTTAAAAGTTGCACATTATGGTACGGCATGAATCAGAAGAACCAATTATAATTTGTTTTCATGCGTAGGCAGCTAATATATCGCGAAGGAGGTATTTATTAAAACCTGAAGCTTTACTTGCATGATGACTTGAAAATGGGACAAGAAGAGCAATCATGGGTCCCGCCGTGGCCTCGGGTTACAAAGTTCATCTTGTCCGCATGTGCTGCTTCTGTTGCTGAAATGGGTAGGCTTCTACATGATCTCCAGTATTTTACAGTTTCAACAGATTGCCCTGCTGTCAATAACGTTTCAATGACAATTGTACGATTTAATTACCATATAGTATCAAATAGTTTGCATTACACTGACAAAGATCACTGTGTAGTGAAATGTATTTAAATCTTGGTTCTAGTGACATTCCCCTTGGACCTGACCAAGACCCGGCTCCAGATCCAGGGTGAGGCGGCCCTAAAACAGCATGGCCCTGGTGGTGGCCCCTATGGTACTGGCGGTGGCCCCCAGACTGCCTACCGGGGTATGATGGGCACTGCCATGGGAATTGTACGTGAGGAGGGTCCCCTTAAACTGTGGCAGGGGGCCACACCAGCAGTGTACAGACATATAGGTATCTTCCACCAGACTTTCTCGCTACTGCCTTGTGGTTTGTTGACAGACTCGTCACCTAGATCACCTTCCCTGCTTCTCCATCTGCTAGTGTACTCTGGTGTGCGGATGGTGACATATGAGCAATTCCGAGATGTCCTTGGTAGGTCTGAAGATGACAGCTTCCCCCTCTGGTGAGAGAACCGACTCCTCCTCTATTCTATAAACACAGTCAATTCTCACGTACGACACCTGGATGGGTAAATATTCTGTGGGTGTGTCTGAGCTTGACCTAGTGAAGGCATCCCTAGTAGCCATAAGACAAATTTGTCAGGTGACTGAGCTAAGCTCTATTGGTGTCTATCTAGCCAGGACAACTTGTCCTGTCTTCTTCCCCCACAGGAAGGCAGCAATCGGAGGCCTGCTGGCTGGGGCAGTGGGGCAGTTCATGGCCAGTCCCACTGACCTGGTCAAGGTTCAGATGCAGATGGAGGGAAGGCGCAGACTGGAGGGCAAGCCACCTCGGTGAGTGAGGTGTTCTCAGAGTGTGTAATCCTCCAACCGTCCATGTTATGCCGTGTAGTTGTTTTAACTCAAGGTCTATAATTTAGTAATAAGTGGGTCACTTATCGTATATCACGTGAGACAAAAGTTTCTGTCTATTTTGTTGTTCTGGACATATCTCGCCTCTTTCGTGACAGGGTGCACGGAATGTATCAAGCTTTTCTGAAGATTATCTCAGAGGGGGGAATCAGAGGTCTGTGGGCAGGGTGGGTCCCCAACGTACAGAGGGCTGCCCTAGTTAATCTAGGAGGTAGGACTGATTCCCCTTTGGCACCGTACCTTAATTATTGTGTCAAAATGTACTTTTGTTTTTTTATCGATCTAATTGCTCTCACTTGTGCTGTTAGATCTCACAACCTATGATGCTGTCAAACACTTTCTACTGAGAAATACGTCACTACAAGACACCAGCCTTTGCCATGCGTTAGCAAGGTAAAAGTACAGTGGAATATATAAATATTCACCCGGTGTAGTACAAAAATGTATTTAATGAGAATATTTCATCACTAATCTACACACAGTATTGTGTCATGTGTCAGTCCAGCAGTCTAGGCCCATGCCTGCGCCACACATAAGCTGCTGAGTGGTACGCCCTCTCATCAAATTATGCACAAACATGCTTAAAATATGTATAAAAACATATACTTAGAACATTGTAATGGTTGACTTGTGTGAGGACCGGTCCACATGTCAACTATAGCAACACAAATGCAATCCCCTGTAAAGCCCAGAAAGATGTATGGACAACTCAAAGTCTGTCACTAGTTACTTCTATATAATGTATTTAAAAAAGTCCTCTGTCCCTCCAGCACATGTTCTGGTCTGGTTGCAGCTACCATGGGAACACCAGCAGATGTCATCAAAACCAGAGTAATGAACCAGGCCAGAGATATACATGGCAGGTTAGCCTGTCTGAATTGTTTTTCTTCTAATACTGTAGTTATTGTAATAATGATTTGTAGTGCTCATTTCCCATAGTTAGAGCTTTGACCGAAGTCCCAGCACATACAGTATATAGTAAATCTCCAAATTATACAGGTAAGTTCCTGTATCAAGTTCCTGTATGTTTGAACATACAGGCAAGATCCAGTATGTTAAAAGATCAATAAACTAAATTAAGGTACAGTGCTAAAGAAAGTCTTAAACATCTTCTGCATTTTGTCATGTGGGAATCTTTTTATATTATATTCACATATTCCCCCCAAATTGCTTATAGTATTTTTAATAGGCTACCTTCATTTTTCCACAGGGGTGTATTGTACACATCTTCCATTGATTGCTTGATCCAATCTGTGAAGGGGGAGGGGTTCATATCCCTGTACAAAGGCTTTCTCCCCACTTGGATGAGAATGGTACATACACTTTTTGTAACATGTCCGTTGACCTAGACAATCTCCAATACTTTCATACTGCCCTTGTTGTTGCTTTGATGTTGCAGGCACCCTGGTCTATGACGTTTTGGCTGTCGTTTGAACAAATACGTAAGACATTGGGCATCAGCTCATTCTAAAGGTGGACCGTCAGACTTTCTGCTTCGTTGCGTGCCACAGGGTCATGTACACAACAGGCTGCACCGTGGTAGTGATTATTTCTGGTTACCTTGTGCAGAGACCAGTAAACATATCATACTAGTGTACTCCGCTGGCTTGTGGCTGATTAACTGGTTTACAAAATAGTCCAAATTCATAACAAGTCATTAAATGTTTGAACACCTAACATTATGTAACAAATAACTGGTGTATATATTTGTGTATTCCTGCATGACTCCTACTCCTACTCTCTACATTTCTGCGGTATCATTTCTAGACATGGTCTGTGACCAATTACCTGTAGACAAATTCACCTAATAAATCACAATATGACCGGTCTATTGACATAAAAATAGGGACACATTTCTATTTGTAACGGTAAACTCCGTTCCAAAGTTCGGTTCTTGGTGATGCCGCGTTTGGACGCGCTCCTTTATTGTCCACCAAAGAAGTCACTCGAACCCAAATACATTTTTTGCTGTTGCGATCTTTATTGGCTGTAACAATCATTCGGTGTCAACTTCAACCAACATAAAGGTGCGGTCAAAAACTATATGTTACCGCCACCACCAAAGCCCCTGTTCACTGATTCGTACCACTATTTACACCTGCCAAGGAAGGCGTGGCCAAACGATATGTCAGAAAGATAAAGCGACATGCGCTTACGATTTATCGGCTCCTACACTATTGTTTAAATCTGTATGGTATTGCATTTTGCCTTTAAAAAAAACATACACATTTTTGGGATCATATAAAAATGGCACAAAATAGTTTTAAAAAGTCAACACTATGGGTTCAAATAAACTGCTGCTGAGACAGGCAAATCACTAAACCCACTGTGAAATAATAAAAAAAACGATTTCACTTGACCACGTGAGGTAATGAGTGATGTTAACCACAAGGGGGCATACAAGCACTTTTCCGGAAGATGCAACAACAAACCGTAATTTGCAGAAAACACAGCAATACACCTTTAGCTGGCTCTTTCCAGCGTTGACGACTGAAGATGGCGGCGTCAGGAAGCACATCTCCCCGTCGCCTCGTCCAATATATTGTGGTCCGGTCCGACCTGGTCAATACCTTGTCCTGGCCATTGGGTGCAGTTATTACACAAGCCTGCCATGCTGCTACGGCCGCCATTCATTTGAACTACAACGACCCAGACACTCAGGAATACTTGGCAGAGCTGGACAGCATGCACAAAGTGGTGCTTCAGGTAGCTGGGACCAGGTTACTGTTATTTTGGAAGTTAAATAATTATAATATTTCCAAGAACCGATATGGGTGTAATTTGCGCAGTGCTCAACAGGCAGCCGCCAAGACGTAAATAACCCCGCCTATTTCTGTATTTTGTAATGCTAGCCTCAGCCATGTTACCATCTTGCATAACTGACCGTAAAGGATGACCAATATTTACGTTTTGTACAATAAGATTTCATTTGACAACTGAAATCAGATAGGTTTTTACTATTAAATATACTGGCAGTGGTCAGTTATTTTATTGTTCAATTATTGGCATGCGGTTGAAAAAAACTTCCTAATAACTTTGCAATGTGGCTTATTTTCAATATTAATTGCATAGACTGTAAATACATCAGCGTCTTTTTGTGCAGGCTGTAAACATTAAATATTGTGAAAGTTAAATTGTGGTATTGAAGTACATGGTTTGAAAAAAAATATGTGCTTCTCTTTCGTCTTATCCCTTCTTTATTTGTGTTGATCAGGCTCCGGACCAGGCCTCCATCTCCAGCCTGTCGGAGACACTGACGGAGAAAGGGGTTGCTCACAAGCTCTGGATTGAACAGCCAGAGAATGTCCCCACCTGCTTGGCTCTGAAGCCTTACCCTAAAGACTCTGTGCATCCTTTGCTGCGCAAATTCAAACTGTTCAAATGACTCAGAGGGAACCTTCCGTAGTGTGTATGTGCATTTAGGTGTTTTTTTAGTTGGCCTGTGCATCTCCGTGACACTGAAGGGGGACGAACTGTTTATTGCCATTGTCTAGATAGGCAAATCGTCACCTCACAGATTCACTGTGTCAGATGTTGACCTACAGAAAACATGGATGGACATTAAGTTGTGGTCCAATAAAATTACATCTTTTCTCTAGCTGCTGATGGTTGGAATCTGATTGCGCGACAGATCCGCTCATTTGTTTTGCGTCATTAACTAAAGATCAAAATACACAATTTGCGTCTAATGAACAGATCTTGGAAATATTTTTTGCTAACTACAAATGTATTAAAAAAATGAATGACATGGAAGAGTACAGTATAGTAAAAAACACAGGATCAACAAACATTTTAAATGGTGCTTTTATTGCAATGTGTTGCATTCTCACATTCATGGATGTTATAAATTTGTTAGTCAAAGCATCATTTCCTTCAAGGTCAGCATCTTTCACCTTGGAAAAGCAACAGAGGGACTGAGCGCACAAGGTGTGTTGTGTGTATGTGTAGAAGTGTGTAAACTTTGAACTAATCCCAGTCTCAGCAGCCACATACTTCCAAGAAATGGACAGAAAAATAAGACTGTTTCAGTAGATGGAAATACAGTTTGATTTTCAGCCTACAGGGACTCCTGTAGGTACTGGACCCAGCCTGAGACTGATTGTCTACGACATCCTAAGAAAAGGTAGGATTATTCCCAGGCATTCCACCTGGACACAGAAATAAAAGCATGCATAATTCTCCCAGATACTTCATTCATATTATCACACACAGCGGCGCCAATTCCTCTCTTAAAAAAAACAAGTTTACACGTGTAATAAACCAAACCGGACAAAATTAGTAAAATGTATAATATATATATTTATATTTATTTATATTAATTTTACAGGGGAAAAAGTGGAACCTGGTTTCTATGAGAGATCACTGCCCTTACAAGTGGTGAGCTAGAAGCTTTTTAGACTTCTCCAACCAGAACCACGGTTCTCCTCCAAGGCAAACCTCTTCAAAATACTTGACCAACATGGCATCAGCAGACCGTTTCGCCAAATACTCCGAACAGTTAGGAGGTAATACATGTGGCATGACAGAGTGCGCTACTCTGTGTTCTATGCAGGGCTTTATTCCACTAGGCAGTACGGGGCAGATTACAGGTTATATCGCGGTAAACGTAGTTGGGCCGTTACGGACCAGTGGGGTTTGAACAACTAAGCCGAGAGGGAAGAGACGAGAGCGTAGCACCGTGACGGGTAGGTAGCTGAGAGCAGAGTTAAGGAATGTTTTGTTGCAGCTGGACATATGACTGTGAGGTCGTTAGTTAGCGTGTGAATCGATGGGAGGTGGTACACCTGAAGGAGATAAGCATAGTTAAGATTGAGGATCTGTGTCAGAGGAGAATGTCAAATGTTAAAACGCTATTGTTTAGTTGTTTATAATGTACAATTCTTGTCATCGTATTGATGGGCTATATTTCAGTTCTTTTGTTTTAAGAACCTGAGAAATTACTAGGATTACTAAAGGAAAGTAAAAATAGTATTTTACTTCCTATTACATTCAGGGGATGCTTTTTTTTCTTTTCTTCATGGCAATTATGAGATAGTAATCTGATTTGTACATGTGATGTATTCAAGATGGCCTGGTTCCTTTTAATAATTCTGATATAAAGTGCAAAACTAGATTGTATTTCTTGCAATTTCCTGGAATATTTTGATATTTTGTAAAAAAGTCATGTAAAATACACCAAACTTGTTTTTATAAAGGTAAAGATAAGAAAATCCTCATTAACAACATCAAACAGCAAGGAGCTTTCCTCTATGCAGAAAATATATACAAGAGGCACCTGAAATTTGGTATAAAGTATTCAGCTAAAAGACATTTCTGTTTTTAGAATAACCTTAATCTCTGAGATTCAGTTGACAGATCAGACGACGATCAACAATGCTAGTTGAAGTATAAAACAGAAATGTAAGTTCAGAAGTTTTTTTTCTCTTCAATGAACTAATGACTAATTCAATAATTTACTCAGATTCAAGTGTGGCTTTGAAGATCTAAAGAGTGAAATAAATGCTTTTTAAGGTGCTAGCGGTTGCAACGTTCACTCCTGTAAACAGTGACAGTGCATCAGGCCCTACAAGCCATGTTATGTCTTTGCTATGGAAACAGAGAGACATTTTTAACTTATACTCCTGAAAATGTAAATCAATAAAAGTTGCATGAAATTAATATAGCGGATAGATCACTTGTCAGTATCTGTGTAAAAAAATGTCAAACATGCAAAGCACAAACTACCAGAGTTGAATAGTGGGGTGAAGGAGGAGCTTGTATGAATGTATTTGACGGCTGTAATTCCTTTTAAAACAAACGCTACTTTTCTTCCCTTGTCCGATTCCATGAGCTTAGTGTATGATATGAATGAAACACCTTGAAGCTTTGGTCATAACTTCTCAAAATGCAAAAACTACATCAGGCAATCAATAAAAGCTTACCAAAACAATGCTTCTCAGAATCCAAGGTTCCACTTTCTCAGATCTGTTTAAACCTTTTGACAACAGAGAAATTAAATAATATGGCCTTTTTTTAAATTAACCCGTACAAAAGCCAGTCCACACTGCTTCTCTCTCAGTAAAATCACATTCAGCAGTCGCTAAACCGTTCTCTCGCATTAAAAGCAATCTGACCAACACCCACAAGAAAACTTGCAGATATCGAAAAAGAAGAAGAAATCAAATCAGGACATATACGGATTCCACCTTAAACACCAGATATACAGTATTAATCACATACATATGTATGTCAGACAGTCATATATACATGAACATGAAAAATAAAAAAATAAAATGGAAGTGAGTAGTTAATACCACAAACCCGGGGCACTACATTTTGTTGATTCTGAACAAATACATATTCACATTGTCTGTTATATACATGTTAACATGATGGAAAAAGAAACAGTTTAAATATTTACCTTGTACCTGTACTGAATGTCTTGGCCATTGAGTGGCTCTTGCATAAAATAATGGTTCTTAATGAGCACTGTCTAATGGTGTTTTGTATTTGGCATATTATATTTCAAATGATAGACAGGTAATATTAACAGATTGGATGAACTTCTCCATTTGATGAAATGTTAGTTCGAACACCACTATCTATACAAGCCTGCCTGTTCAATGAGAACTTGAGGCTGGAGAGTAAAGATGTCCTTCAAATGAAGAAATTATCCTTTGTAACACTTCTTTGAGTGCGAAACCATTAGCTGGTACCCTATATAATACAAATGTACTGTATACTGAAAAAAGTTATCCTTCCACATACATTCTGTTCATTGTGTGTGTGTTGTAATGTGTATAATTATTTACATAAACCAAACAGTGGCTCAGGAACGGATTCAACCTTAATGTTTATATTACATGTTAGTCATTTAGCAGACACTCGTATCCAAAGAGACTATAGACAAGTCATCCTTAGATACACCGGTAAGTACTAACTAAATACACACACCCCTTTAAAAGAAAACAAAAATGTAACATCAGAATAACAGAAGCAAAAAATAAAAACAGGTCATATATTAATCGTACATAAATTGTTTTGAATTATATGCATTAAGGTCAAACGTAACGCAAAAATGTGAAGTGTCTTTAAATACACAGGAACAATTGGTGTGCGAGACGAAAGGTTTTCACAGGCGACACTTTTCTGTAAATATCTCCAAACAGAAATGGACCACGGCTCAGCGAGTTAACTGGAACCATCAACCCTGGAAGTGATGCCCCTTTCAGGTGGAGTTGGGTTCCAGGGTGAGGACACCTGAGCCACTGTTTCGATATAAAGCACACGCACACGGACGCCAAATAGCTGTACACAGAGTGATCCACCAATCACAGAACATGGTCGGAGGAGGAGGCCTCGGGAGGATGGGAGATCTGACCCCCCCTAATCCCCCCCTGGGTTATCTGTGCTCGGTAATGTTGCGCACTCTTGAGACATCTAGTTGGACAAACCAGTTATCCTGAAGAAAGCCTTCTGTTAGTCTAAAACACCCATGTCTGGGGATCAAGCCGTGGGGGGGGGGGGGGGGGGCAATTCTTTCTGTACCCCGCAGTCGTTTCTTCATTTACGCTTTATTGCTTGTTAATAGGCTCTCGTTTACCCCCATAAAAAGCATGTTGTTTGTTGGCAGCAAGGAATGTGTGTAGTCAATATGGACAGAGGTGGGGGCTGATAGACAGTGTCTGACTGGGTAAGAGTAGTCACATGGGCAGTCAATAAGAGCTGTAGTGTGTGGCCAGTGGAGTGACATGGTGACATAAGGGGGGGGGGGTGACAGTGTTTCCAAGGCAAACACCCCGTTACACCGTTACCAGTTCTTGGTAAGGACATCCTACAGTATGAAGTTACAAACGATTGGTGTCGTTGTGTAACATTAACAACCCGCTCCTGTTTGTTTGGAGTTGAATTTAAAGGGTGACACGTTCAGCGGGACGCCACAAGCCCAGAGCTAGCCGCCACGAAACCGACCGATCCAATTCTCAGACCCAAATTGTCTTCACATTACAGAACACAGAGACACGTTACCCAACTCAACGACATTTAGCAGTGTTACATTCTAATGATGCCAGACATCACCTTTAATAAAAAACAAAACAAATCGAATAACCGATGTATTTCTCGCGAATGAGGAATTGTACAAAAAAAAATCCCGCATTGAATCACAATGTATAGTTTGAGCTCAAAATGACAGTTGCTTTTGAACGGAAAGTAGAAAGTGTGAACTTGTCCCAATCTTTGTCTGTCTACGCCCAGGCAATACAACCCACCTGCACTGTTCCACATAACACTGCCAGGATCAGGCCCAACGTGGCCCATGTTCACAGCTGCAGAGGGGGGATGGGGCACAAAGATGTGGGACTGACAGCTAGTTTAACGGTCTGGTCGTTTGACAATGTCCTCCCAGGAAAGACAGTGTTGGCAACTGAGCAGAGCTGTCTCCTATCCCGTCCTGGCGACGCAGAAGACAAGAACAGAGAAACAGAACCCCCCCCCCCCCTAAATAAAACGAGAGTTGGGAGCTTTCTCCCATCAGGCATTGCAGTGGAGGGAACAAGTCAGTTACAGATCCAGCTGAAACTGAGCTTCCCGATGCAGAAGTTAAAAATCCAACATTCCCAAAAGGTTGTCCCCTGTGACGTCATCTGACCAACCCTACGAAAGGACCAGAGGCGACTGATTAACCACCCTTAAGCTGAGCTCAGTGGTACACTGCTGCCGCTACCAAAACCAACTGCTGCAACAAGGCCAATGAGGAACCAGGCTTTGTTTTGATGACCACAACGACTTGGCCAAACCCCCCCCCCCCCGAACCAGTCCAACAGGCAGATGTCTAAAACCAAGGTGAGAAAGAGAAACGGTGGGCGGTCTGTGGAGCATCGTTCCCCCCAGGTGGAGCTGAGGAGTCACTCTGTTAGGAGCTGCTGGAGAAGGCTCTTTTGCTGGGACTGGGTGCTCTGAGGCCCCTGGGGGCCCTTCTGTGGGACCATGGACCCCGACTGGTTTAGGTAGGAGTCGCTTACCGTGCACTGGACATCAGCAAACACTTGAACCTGCTGTACCTGACGAGGAGAGGAGGATGAGAGAAGGCTATCAGTGAAGGAAGAAGAGGGCTAGAGAAAAGGTTGTAGGATGAGAGACCTGGCTTGCCACAACAGTTTGCCCCTCGTTCACAGGCAGCCTGGATGACGGCTGAGGAGGTCAACATCCGGTGCGGAAACCTCACCTGATCATTACACGCGGAGTTCACGCTGCCGAGGTTACTGTTGCCAACGCCCGCGGATGTTCCCATGGGGGTCAGTGAGGCCACGCCTCCCGGGCCTCCTGCCATCGCCACGGTGATGCTCATGTTGTTGTAGACTCCCTGCTGCCCAAAGGCCTGGGGTGTGCTCTGACCCGACTGGCTGAACAGGCTGACACAGACACAAGACCGGGTCAGAAGACGGTTGGCCTCACAACCTCTCCAGCAGCTTCATCTAGCGCTGTACCCCACAGCACTTGGTACAACTTGAATAAACCCATCTGGTATCATTATAAGTAGGTGCCTGTTAAGAGTTTTCTTAGATACAAACAAGTAGTGATCATGTAATAACCCTCTGAGGGGCGTGTCTCTGGCCACCTCACCTGTTGCTGCCCATACCAGCTTGCTGCCAGCTCTTCATGTCAGGTGACTGGTACCCAGGAGGAGGCTGGGCCTGCTGGAGCAGAGGACTCTGGGAGGTGGGGTTCTGAGGGGACAGCATGGGGCTGGTGGGGCTGAGCTCAGGAGGGAAAGAAGACTCTCCTTGCGGAACCATAGCTTTGACACAGACAGAGAGAGAGAACATTCTAGAGTCCCCCACCCTTTTCATATTGATAATCGTCAGCAGCCCTGTATTACGTTCTCTATATATCATGTCTGCACTCTGCATTGCACTAAGAATCACATTATAATATAATATTGACAGTGTCAGCATGTGATATGCAATTCGGACGTAGACAGTTAACCGCACGCTGTCCTTCAAATTCATGCCATTGTAGAGACCGCACCCCTTTACCAGACTCACTAACCTGGTCCACCGAACTGCTGGAAGAGCCCGGGCTGGACTGCCGAGTTCACCGCTGCCCCAAACTGTCCCTGCATCCCTCCAACCACGGCTACCTGGCTGGCCATGGGGGCCCGACCTGACAGCTTGGGGTCGAAGTGACCAGGGGAGACGGGTGGGTTTCCCGGCATGGGGCTGAAGCCCGGAGAGTAGACAAACTGTGGCCCTTTTTGTCCTCCGGGGGCCCCCATTGGCCCTCGGACACCAATGCCCTGTCGCATCATCATGACCTTCTGCTGCAGGATCTGCCTTTGGCGGTGCTGGAAGCTGTAGAGCTCCCGCTGTCTCTGGGCCAGCATCTGGGCGTTCAAAGGGGGCTGTGCGCGGGGGGAGGGGGGGGGGGGGAGACACACATTGACAACGTGGAACTAGACCGGTTCAAACGGGTCGGAAAGCACATTCGTTTAAGAAAGAGTAGAATGGATGGAAATAGGTTTCGATGTTTTCAATAATTTAGTATAACTGTCTACCAGAGGGACCAAATCAATGCATGCCAACTAGAGAGAGAGAGAGAGAGAGAGAGAGGGAGAGAGAGAGAGAGAAGGGGATAAGAAGTGTGAGCCTGCGGAGTTCTCACCTGAGAGGACATCTGAGGTTGCTGCACTCCCTGACGCATTCCCATGGCAACGTGAGCTCCTCCTGGGAACTGGCTCATGGCGGCCAGCCTGTTCTGGAGCTGGAGGAGACCGAGAGGGAGGAAGTCACACGACCCGTAGAGGAGGAAGGGAGTAACGACAGGGAGGGGGAGCGGACTCAACAAAAGGAACAAAGAGAGACAAGAGAGGAGACCGAAAGAAGAGAAGCGACTGAGAGGAGATGGAAACTACATCTGACCAAGACCGAGTTTCTTAAAAGGCTGTCGAAAGGGGACCAGGTATGGGAACATAATCCATGTTGCTAATATTTACTTTGCCATGAGGTCTTTTTAAAGCAACACGATCCGCTACTGTAGCAAAAGAACCCCTAAACCAAATAACAATAATATGCAGAGACAGCTGTGTGGGAACCATAAATAAACAGCATGTGTGAGGGGAGCGTGATGGAGAGAGACCTTGAAGAAAACGAGATGTGAGCCACGTTTGTGTGGGCGCAGGCGGACGGGGGGAAAGGCAAAATGCAAACACATTAGGCGGTTTCTCCTCCCTCCCCCCATCCCTCTCTATATAGCAGTGCTTCTTCTGGGAAGATTGAACGGTCACACATTAACTACAGAGCAAAAAAAGCGCAACAAACGGTCAACCACTATAGACGTGCATACAGTGCTGTGGTCACCTGCCATAAATGTCCCTGTGTTTGTTCCATAATGGCGCTCTTTGTCAAACCACCAGCCATTACACTATGCTAGCTAGCTCCGCATAGCCACCCAACACGACAGCCCAGTAACACAATGGAGGCTTGACAGGTTGGCCCAGGGAAGGACACTGCTTAGCCAGTGTTTAAAAGGAGCCAGCTCTGAGTGGGATTAAAAGGCAACGCAGCGTGAATGGTGAGGCTATACGGACAAGCCTGGCCAACAGATTGATGGCGGATGTGCCGGCGAATGTGTCACGGCACTGAGCAAAACCGAATCTCGCACACCAACTTTCTATAGCTGAAGAATGAACAGGACTTTCTCCTACAAGTCTCATTTGACTGTACAGGGTCATGGCTTTTTTCTTGCATGAACAGGTTTTCAAAATGTGTTTTTAAATCCCATACAGAATCATTCTCTTTATACCGATTTTAGCTACTCACTTATTATTTGTGTCCTGTAAGAATAATAATAATAATCCCTGCCCCTGAAAAGCATCCCCATAGCATGATGCTCCCACCACCATGCTTTACTGTAGGGATGGTGTTAGCCAGGTGATGAGTGATACCTTGCCTTCACTAAGCATTGTGCTGGGAAATTCAGGTCTAATAGTTGAACTCATAAGACACTACAATCTTGTCCTCATGATTTCAAAGTCTGTTAAACAGCATTTCATATGTGGTTCTTTCATGTGTCCATATAAACCCTGAAGCTCCATTTGAGTGACTATTAGGTTCCCTGGTCAAGGCCCTTGTTGCTTGGTTACTTAGTTAGGCTAAACAGCCAGCTCCAGGATGAGTTTTGGTAATTCTAAAACATTTTCATTTCACCATGATTGATCGATTCCACTGTGCTTCCGAGAACTTTCCTAAAACCTTCACCAGATCCATGCCTCAACAACGTTTTCCACAAAATCTAAAGTTTACGTAAAGTGCACATCAACCCACTGGTGTACCTGTTCTGCACAGCCCATCCTACCTGCTGTGGGCCCTGAAGCCTCTGTTGCAGCTGTAACCTCAGCTGGTTGGGTGGCAGCCGGATCTGGTTGGCTGTGCCCGGTGCTCTGCCCATGCCAGGCCTCAGTGTCAGGCCCATGCCCCCGGGGAAGGCACCCCTGGGCACTCCGAAGCCACCCATACCCTGACACCCCGCCATATCTGGAGGGAACTGGGCAGGGTGACCTGAGGGGAACTGAGAGGGGTAGCCAGGCAGCTTGGGGTCCATGGAGATGGGGGATATGGATGGGGGCTGGCAGGGGAACCGCTGAGGAATGGGATCGAAGCAACCACCCTGGGGAGATAAAGGTTAGGGTCCATATTAGGTTGATTACAACAAGAAAAGAAACCCACCCCAGGACGAAATGAGTCATGACATCCAGCATTTACCAATGATTGCACTAATATGCTGAGTCAATATTTAGCTCTCATTCAGCTCTGTGACGTAGTAGAACGGAGGACATGCAGGTGCCTAACCTCGTCCTTTTTCGATGTAAACACGGGATTGGAAAAAATGAGTCTTATTCCATTTCCATTCACCTGCACCAGCTTGTCAATGCCCAGGGCCCTGTCCAGCTCGGCAAGCTCGCTCTCGTCCGTGCCACTCAGGAAGGAGACCAGCTGGTCCAACAGGGCCTTCTCGTCGTTACGATCCTCCGGCGTGGTGGGAGGGCACAGCAGCTCATCCAGTGGGCACGGGACACACTGCCTGCTCCACACAAGGGGGGGTCGGGAATGCAGGAGAGTGCAAAATGCAACGTGAGGATGTGCAAGGTTTGTTTCAATGTGAGTGATGAACAATCCGTGTGTGTGTGCCTCTACGAAAAATAAACCCAACCCTCGATGGTTTCCCCCAAATAAAATAAAAAACGTATGTACATACATACATACACACAGTCCAAGATTATTTGGAAAGCAATAAAAGTTTTTTTTATTTTGGCTTTGGCACATTGGATTTAAAATGAGACAGTGAAGAGGTTACGATTTACATCAATTAATTGTGAACAGCATAGGGATTCAAACCCTTTTTATACATGTCCCGACATTTTAGGGGACACTGTAGGGGTTCAAACCCTTTTTATACATTGTGCGGCCATTTCAGGGGACACTGTAGGGGTTCAAACCCTTTTTATACATTGTGCTGCCATTTCAGGGGACGCTGTAGGGGTTCAAACCCTTTTTATACATTGTGCTGCCATTTCAGGGGACACTGTAGGGATTCAAACCCTTTTTATACACTGTGCTGCCATTTCAGGGGACACTGTAGGGGTTCAAACCCTTTTTATACATTGTGCTGCCATTTCAGGGGACGCTGTAGGGGTTCAAACCCTTTTTATACATTGTGCTGCCATTTCAGGGGACACTGTAGGGGTTCAAACCCTTTTTATACATTGTCCCGCCATATCAGGGGACACTGTAGGGGTTCAAACCCTTTTTATACATTGTCCCGCCATTTCAGGGGACACTGTAGGGGTTCAAACCCTTTTTATACATTGTCCCGCCATTTCAGGGGACACTGTAGGTAAACCTCTGGAAGAACAGTGGTGAGGTAGACAGTGTGGTGCCCATTTGAATCTCCCTTCTTGTTCGTATTTACACCAAAGCATGTTTTTAACGAAAGTTCTGAACTCACTCTTGAGGCGAGGCCAGAGGGGCCGGCACAGGGTTTCCCATGTCACCATCAAAGGACAGAGACTCAGCCAGGGGTTGGAACTGCTGGGAGTCCGTCTCCATCTTAGATAACCCTGGAGGAGCGCACAATACACCACTAGTCATTAACCCCATTGAAATGAAGAATACCAACACATCAATTCCACAATATCATATAATAATTATATTATGTCATTTCAGAATTTCTAAAGACAATCCACCCAAAACCACACCTCATACAAATAGTTAAGTAATGCAATAACGTAACAAAAAAAGGTTGTAATTTCCTTTGCATTTTACATTTGCATCAAACATTTGAAATCTATTGAAAAAAAATCTGTTGCAAATCAAGTCTACAAAACGCAGACTGCAACGGCATTATCACACAGCAGACTATTTACAGGAAAAGCGTGAACAACATATATACTTTTTATCGTTATATAGAGCGATGAAGGTGACCATACCATCTAATGGCTGATTTGATGTGTTAACCCCATCTCCAATCATATAAATATAGTATATTTATAGTATAGCTACATAATTAACAGACTACATTCATGAGATCAATCGAGGACTGTTTGATATGAGCGTAGTTCTAGTTCATACCAATGCTGGAGTTGAAAGAGTTCATGAGTCCAAGCTCTGAGAAGGGGCTGCTACTGTCTTTGGGTGTCTGGAAGGGATCCCCTTGTCCCTGGCTGGGAGTGGTAAGGCTACAGAAGTGGGACTGGTTCTGCAGGCTGGAGCTATCATTCTGCCCTGCATGGACACACAAACACATGGCATGTTCATGACAAGCCCTGCCAGAGTGGCCATGTTTAGGACCAGCCTTTCCCAGAGTGGCCATGTTTAGGACCAGCCTTTCCCTGGGTGGCCACGTTTAGGACCAACCTTTCCCAGGGTGGCCACGTTCATGACCAGCCCTGCCAAGGTGGCCATGTTTAGGACCAGCCTTTCCCAGTGTGGCCACGTTTAGGACCAGCCTTTCCCAGGGTGGCCACGTTGAGGACCAGCCTTTCCCAGGGTGGCCACGTTGAGGACCAGGCATTAACCGTTAGACACAACACATTCTGACCCTCCATGACAACCCCTGGCCCTCTTTTTCCTGCTGTACCTCGGCTTGGGGTTCCGGGAGGCTCCCTCTTCACTGCTCTGGGAATGTTGGCCTCACTGGGCTGGAGTAGGGTGGAGGACTGAACCTGGTTCTGGGGTTGGAGTTGAATAGGTGACTGGAGTTGGGGTTGAGGTTGTGGAGGTGAATGGAGCTGGGTATGTGGTTGTGTCTGGCTATGGGACAACAGGACCTGGGGGCCATCCTGCTCCTCGCTGCCCTGCTTGGCCCCAGCGGGACCCCTGAGGGTGGGCAGCAGCTGGCTGAGAGGATCCAGGTCAGCATGTCCACTGAGGAACTGAGAGGGACGGAGAGAGAGAGAGGGAACAAAGTTAATTTACATACATTCAAACTTCAAAGGATGTTCCAGGGGAGTCCCAGAGCAGGGGCCCCAAATCAGCACATCTAACTAATGCCGAGAGAGCACTGAGTGAGTGGTACTATGGCTCAATGAAAACACATCAGATGAAGCAACCAATCACCCGTCCGCATCCACAGGGATATCTAGCTAACCCTAACCTCAAGCCCTAAACGTTAATCTCAACCCCCCGGATGAAACCAATCAGAGACGTCTGCGGTGCGCTAATGGCACTGCGTGCGAGGTGTGACGGATGTGTAGTGGGCCTCCAGGTAGTACCGGGTCTCTGGCCGGCCTGCTGTCCGCGGGGCTGAGTCTGTGCTTTGGGCTGGGGGTGGCGCAGGCTCCAGCATAGGGGGCGCCGTCCCCGCCGGTCCTCTTCTCAGTCTTGACCCGGACCGTCTGCAGGCTCAGCGTGGCTGGAGGAGGCAGATCCCCCAGGTCCTTCTCGTCCGTGTCCAGGAGGAAGCGCAGCAGCTGGTGGTCCTGGGGCGTGGGGGGGGGTCCGGTGGTTTTGGCCGCGGCGGGGCTGGCGGGGGGCTCCTTCTTGATCTCGGCCTCCCTGCCGCCGCCGTCGCCCTCTGCCGGGCCGCTGTCCTGCAGGAGGCGGTGGAGGATCTTATGGCGCTCCGTCAGTGTGCTGTGGGAGGCCGGGCACTGGGGGGCGGAGGCGGCGGGGTGGGGGACGTTGCGGGGAGAGGAGCTGGCGGGGTCGCCAGGCGCCCCCACTCCACCACCGCCCAGGAGCTGGTTACGTTTGAGGTTACTCCCCTGGTGTCCTTCCACTCCCCCACCTCCTCCTAGTCCCTCGGGGGGTTTGGCGGGAGGAGGGCGTGCCGGGGAGCTGGTGGGCGTGCAGGGCAGGGAGAAACCAAGGGGGTTGCCCGCTCCGCCTTCCCCACCCGAGTGCTGCCTGCTGAGGATGGCAGCGCTCGAGCCACAGCCTCCCACCCCCAGGGCTCCTGCCGGGGAGTGAAGGCCAGGGGTGGATGGGGAGAAAGGGTTCCCTGGTACGCGGGGGCTGCCGCCCGGCCCCGGGCTGCCCCTGGAGGGCCTGGGCGACATGAATGAGGTAGGGGCAGCTGTGTGGGGGCCGCCCAGGGGCGAGGGGCAGTTGTCCTGCTGAGGACACATGCGGTTGGAGGCGGGGTACCCTGATGAATGGCCGGTGGGCGGGGTATGGGCGGGGGGGCCGGAGTTGTTGTTGAGAAGGAGGCCTGAGGTGGGGCCTGGGCCTTGGCTGGCCTCGCTGCCCAGGGGGAGGGCAGGGGAGCGGGAGGGCTGGTAGGGGGCAGGGCCCCTGCGGGTCAGTAGAAGGCTGGAGTTAGTGTTTTCCTGAGAGCTAGCAGTGTTGTGTTCCCTAGGAGAGAGGGAATACAAGCACGGCTGAGTGGAATAGAAAACCAGAAACGTACCGTTCACAGTGTTTTGACAGGAACTCCTACCACTCCAACCATTGCCGACTGTCGACCAAGCACTTTATTCTACGCCGCCCCCATCCTCCGGGCAGAGTGTGTTCAGGCGTGTTTTACCTGTCGATAGTGTGAATGCCCATGATGAAGGGCTGAACGTCGGGGTTGGGGGGGCAGCAGAACTTGCAGCGGGTCTGAGCGCTGAGCGCCGTTCCGTCACTCAGGGCGAACCGGTAGAGGGGACTGATGGCGGTGCCGTGGGTCATCACTGTCAACAAACAACCACAGGTCGCCAATCAGGTGACCTGCTTTCCAAAACAACCCCCTCCCAGGGCAGTTCTTCCTCCCCCAGTCCTCTAACCCGTCCTCTCCCTCCCACCAGTCCTCTCACTCCCCCCCAGTCGTCTCCCTCCCACCACTCCTCTCACCCCCTCAGTCCTCTCCCTCCCACCACTCATCT